>PVJX010008461.1:0-65528 GCA_004027295.1 Dolichotis patagonum
AAAAAAAAAAAAAAAAAAAGATGGCACCTACTGATGTAGCTGTTGCTTTGAATAGAAGTCTTCTTAATGCAGGTTCATTGACTATTACAGTAGTTTGTATCTAAATTTCCTCCAATGTGTTGTATACTTATGGTAGGTAGGCTTTTCAGAGGTGGCTGAATCTGGATTTTGTGACTGATTCATGGTCCATTGCTGGGATTAAAGGGATGGTACTGTACCCAAGCTAAGGTGGGTAGCCTGCATACCATGTAAGGGACAGAAAGAGGCTTGTCCCTTCTCTCATCTCTGTTGTTGCTTTTGCTGTTTGCTGCCACCCCGAATGGTTGCCCCTCTCCCATGTGCCACCCTGCCTTGGAGCCAGCTGATGAGAGACCGGAACTTCTACAAACTGTGAGCCAAGTAAACCTTTGTTCCTTTTGCTTTGGGCATTAGATATTTTGTCTCAGCAACAAGAAAAGTAACTAAGAGAGTGACCATGTGAATGCATGCGGCAGGAATAGGAGAGCTGAGCTTGGCGTACTGAGTGTTCATGGTCAGTACCTCAAGCACCCTTGCTGATGTGGGTGTTCCCTGCTTAGTTTGGAGGTTTAGAGTACGGACACAGGTGTTCAGACCTATGTTCAGATCTGAGCTCTATTTATAAACCATTCAAGTCATTTTATTTTACTCAATCTGAGTGCCTTTATCAACAGAGTGATTATGAAAATTCCACAGAGATTTTTATATGGATTAGAAGATTCAACACATTTAAGAAATTTTGAACAGTTTTTGGTGCTTCAAAAGTACCCAGTAGATGTCAGATATCACTAATTCTATTGTCAGCGATAATAAACCATATATAGTACATGATAGTCTTAAAATGTCAATGACCTATTCGATGAAAACATTTGTCTGTATTCAAGGTACTATGTATTTGGTTAAATTCCTTGTAGTTAAATCATAATCACAACACTAAATCAATGCTAATATAAATTATGCTTAGTAATGGTTATGATAATGATGATGATGATGAAGATGAAGAAGTAAACCTGTAAAATTTTTTCTGAACTTAATATGGAATAGGTGTGCAGATATGTATTAAATCTGATTTTGATTTTATTTAAAAATCTTTGTTCTGAAAACTTTTGTTTGAGGCCAGTTGAGGCCAATACATTGGGCCTATTGTGACATCTAGCAAGATTTAATTTTTCCCCCAAGCTACATGTGTCATAAACAAAATTTATGTTTATATCTGACTGTACCCAAGCTGCTAATTTTGGGCATCTCTTTCTATAGCTCACCATTAATCACCCATGTCTTTGGGGTCATATAGAAAACAATTTATGTTACAAAATAAAATCCTCCCTTAAAAATGTTTGCCCTGGAAGTGAAGAGGGAGGAAATCACAAACTGTTATTATTTTCCCTTAGATAAATCTAAATATTAACATTCCTTTAGCTTTAAAGATTATTTTTATGGCACTACTCTATAAACAATTGAAGTACAATAACTCTTCTGTTGTCTCGAGTTTTGCCTGCAGCATAACCAAACAACTCAGCTTAAAAAAAAAGAGTGAATCCATTCAATAGGTTATTTGGCATCATATGGAGAAAATAATTTAAAACATTTTAAAAAGCATAACATATGGTACATTAATTTTATTGCCTAAACACAGGCTAAGGATTCCTCACAGAGCGGAAAGAGTTGCTATTTTGTTGCCACCATATTAACTACCCAACTACCAGAAGAATAACAGTAGCAGTGGTAATGTAAGGAATAGCACCAGTTAGAGGAAGAGGAGAAACAGGAGAGCAAATAAGCCAGCATGATAACAAAGTAATAGTTACAATAATGAGAGTTACCACTATGTGCAGACATTGTCCTATGCCAGTGATGGCAAACCTCTTAGAGCTTTCAATGATACAAAGAACCCACTACAGCATGTATGTCATAAGTTCACCACCACTGTCTAGGCACTTCATGTATAGTAACTCATTTAGACCTTACTGCAGTTTTAAGAAAAACAGGCAGAAAATTTTGAGAGGTGAAATGACTTGTGGAGGAATCAAGATTTGCAGAAAAAATGTTTGGTGTTTTTCCACGACTGATTTGATCATCCCATCCAACATTGATACCAAGCTGAGGAGATTTGCTCTATTATCATCCCCAGCTATCACAAGGAAACAAAGCCTTGTGGACCTGGCTAAAAGTGGCAGACAAAGGACTGAAATTAGAACCAAAACCAGCACTCTAATCATGCCTCTTTGAGGTTTAGGAGTGGTGTTTGTAGGCTCTGCTCAAACTTACTTGTAAAGAAATAAGTCTTACCAGTAAAATCTATTGATAGTGGGAAGCCAGAAAATTGACTCCTGCTGACAGTGACTTTCCCTGAACAGTGTCCTTCCACCATCTGTCTGGGAAGCAGGTGATCTTTTTCTGAAGGGCCCTTTTAGGCCCTTAGGGTAGGAATGCTGCAGTGGGGCATGATGAGTGAGGCATTTGTCTTAGGCACAAAATTTCAGTGGTCATCAAAAATGCAATTGTCAAGGTAAATAATATTTAATGTAGTATTTAAAAGTAGATATTAAGTATTTAAAATAAAACACTAAAATCAAAATGAATAAAAAAATCAGCTCATGAAAAAATATACAACCATTTTTAATAAAGACAGAATTGATATGGTTCTGTATCGCTAGGTGGAGACTATGCTCTCCCCATCCTTATAGAGCCTTCTCAGGCACCTGGTAACCTTTGGCCCTCCTACCTGCTCTGGGTACCAATGCACATGGAAGTGTCTCTCACGGAATCACCATCAGCCCAGGCAGGACTCTGTAGGCATCATGTCATCAATATAATTATTTCTTTATTCAGTGCTGTTTTTTTTTAAGTGATGATGACATTTTCTAATGGTGCATTAAAAAATTACTCTTCCCCCTCCACCTTTTCTCTCCAAAACCAAAGAAATTGTTTTAAAGAGACCATCAGTGCCTTTCCATTTTTAGATCTGAGTATTTCTTTCTTTCTTATTTACTGCCTGAGGTGTCAGCTTAAGAAAGCCATAGCTCTGATTTCAGTGTGATATCTGGGACATATGTATCCTACTGATCTCTACCAAAGGCACTGTGGAATTGTCCAGGGCCCATGGCTTTAGGCTTTGAAGACTCAACCCAGCAGTCATGATACGAATATAGCTGCTTCCCTCCCCAAAAGACATTTCATTTATTATTTTAAAAATATTTTCTTTGGGCTCCTTTAATCCTTGGGGACATTTAGTTGATGAATAGCAAATAAGTTCCCTAACCAGACTGTTGTTATAAATATCCATGGCATTAATTCAAACCATTTGCATTGGAAACTTTTTTTTTCTGAAGGAAAAGGGGTGGCTGACTTAACCTCAACATTTGGGACATGATTTTCCCTAAAATAACTACAACATCCATCATTTTTTTTCTGCTGGTGTGTCAATTTTTTAATGAGAGGCTGGGTCCCTTCAGTACCTTTGGTCTCTATGGTAACAATTTCATGTGTTTATTCTGGCCTACTGAAATAAACACTAAGGAAAAGGTCAGTGACTCATTTTTGATTGGAGGTTACTCTAATTAGAGGATGATTATTTAAAATTTGATCACTACCATAAGGATACTATGTGGTTTAAAATAAGATCTATGACAAGAGTCTTAAATGACAAATTATAAAACATTTAGATAGATGTTTCCAAATTATGGCTTTTTCTTTGCAGGTGCAGGTGTTTTCAAGATTATTATTATTTTCAGCCATGTATAACTTGAGCTTGACTTCCTGACATTCCCTCCCCAGTACCACGATCTGAGTAATGCATTAAGTAATGGATTAAAGTATCTGGAGTTAGTAGCACAGTTATAAGGGTCTATCTGGACCTATGGTATGTGCCTCTGAGATGAGCAGAATCAGTACCACAAGGTTTTTCTCAGATGGCCGCCAGGTGGCTGGGAGAGGCAGATAGTTGCTTAGGCACCAGTCCTCCATTTCTTTTGTCACTGCACATTGTATTTGGATATATGGGATGACAGAAAAGTGTCTGATGTGCTCTGTGATAGTTATCTTGGATTTCTGTTGTTTGATTTAATAGGCATTGTACCTCCCTTTCCTCTTCCATAAAATGGGAGCAGTAGCAGAATTTACATCACGAGATGTTTGAGCTAATTAACCACAATAACCAGGCATGCACAGTGCATTGCAGAGTGAGCTTTTAGTATATACCATACTTAACTGTTGGCTGTTGTAATTATTACTCTTTTTATCTTTACTACCTGATCAACACTTTAGTATTTGCACTGAGTTCCTTTATACTTGAAAGAATTGTTCAAAAGTAAGGTAAGCTCTGAGTAGCAAGTGAAATTTCTACTCTGGAAGAGAAATTTGCTTCAGCAGGTAGATCTGCCATTCTCTGAGGTGCACCATCTTGCCTCAGGGTTACACGAAGTTCTACTCTCTCATGCTGGAGCTGCCAAAGCCGCTTCCTCCTCTTGAGCTGAGGCTTGTATGGACTGCTTCCTAGGACTGGGGACAGAGCTCAGGGGGAGAGCCTTCTCCTCAGTCCCCATCTGGCTAAGTAAATCTTGAGCAACAAGATTTATTTAAAATATAAAGATATGAAGATGTAATTTTTGTCTGGCAAAATCAACTGTACCCCTGTGACCCACAATGGGGCCTAACTTTGAAACATTCCAGTGGACACAGCGAGATAAAGCTGGTGACCTTATGAACACAAGCTGGGTGGGCTTGCAGAGAAATTTCACAGAAAAGTTGCTATAGTCAAGATATGATTCTGGGAGTTTCAGTAAGATATTTTTCTAGGTACTCTTGAAAACCTATGACTTTGATGATTCTTAGTAAACTCTAAAGTCACCTTAGAAAGCTTAATCTCAATCAGGTAACTTTATCCACTCACTTAATTGTAACTGCTTGAGCATATATGTGAAGCTTACTGCTGGGTCAGCTAGAAACCAAATGACATGATCTCCTCTCTTTGAATTTACATTATAATAGGAAAGATAGGGAGTAAATGAGTGAAGAAAGAAAGACAATCACTGTGAAAAATTAAATGCTATTAAGGAAGGGGTCATGTGCTTGGGCTCCTTTGTAGGAGAATCTTGACCCCTCTGTTTTGCTCACAGGGAAAGATTGTGCCTTTCTCAGCTAAGAAGGATAGAGATCACGTTCCAGTTATTTCCTCTGTGTAAAGGGCTATGGTGCAATTTCTCCTTGTTATGTGTTGACATCAGCTTGGTCTTTCTTTGGACAATTGAAATGAGCAAAGCGCTCTGTATTGCTCTTATTTTAGTTGTAAATAATAATGTTGCTAGGGTGTGAGTTTCTGCTGTTATAATTACTATTTTTATTGTTACTGTTAGAAAACACAGATTTGCAATCTGAATTACCCCATCATCTCTTGGATTTGGTGTTTCCCAGAACACATTTTGGACATAGTGCTTTAGAATGTGAAGTTCCTATAGTACCTTGTTATGGATTGCTGAAAAGGAGTATATTTTTTGAGTAGAAATATTCTAGATAAAATATCTATACTAGTTGACTGTAATTATAGGGTTTTGAATGCCTGGTGAAAGTCACCTGTTTGGGCTCATCCTTTAAGACTCAGGTATCTACCCAAGATTTTAGTCTCAGAACCCACCTCAATGACCCTTCTTTCCATTAATCAATGTTATGGCAGAAAAAAATTAAAAATACTTCTCTCTAATATAAAACAAAATAAAACAACAGGTACTTAATGGCAAACATACAAGTTAATTATTTCACAAAGGTGAGCACAAGATAAATAGATACAAATTAGTCTTATTTTTAAAGTTTGCAGGAGGAAAAAACCACACAGAGTTCCTTGGGGAAAATACTGGACATGGGGAAAATGTGCTATTTCTTTTCATCCTTAGATTATTTCAGTTCTTAAAATGAAAAGTTAAAGCAAGTATTTGTAACTAATACAAGTGTAATGGGAATTGACTCATGTATTAGTTTAGCTCTCACATCTATCAGTAGAGAACTCAGCAGTGTGAGTCCAGTTCAATAGTGTGTGGGTCTGGGCTGTGTCTGGCTTCTCCTGACTGTCACTGGCTGTGACCTGCAGACATCTTGTTGCTTATCAGCTGGTGCCAAGTTTGGTCACAGATTCCTAGTAACAGGTCTGAAGAAAAACTATTATGTACTGGAAACTGATTTTGGAGAGCTTTGTTTTCAACTTTTCTGCCCTTTAGAATTATTGAGAATTATGGTCACAAACTATGTGCACACATATGCTGAAGATGACCATACGATTCTGTAAGAGGAAATGTCTCCTATGTCCTGCTCCTCCAATGGTCAAGATAATGCATGTCTCATAGTTGACTTATTAAAAGTAACAGACCTGCAGCACCTTCATGGAATTTAGAAGGCAGTAAGACTTAAATTTCCAATACATTCTGACACCAATCAATGACACAAAAGAAGTTACTGTTGTTGGGGCCTATATCCCATATTCCTGCCCTGTTGTTGGTCAGGTTATTCCTCCTTTCATTCTTTTTGTTCCTTGCTCTCATCAAACCTTCTTCCTCTCATCTTTTGCCTCTTCAAGTGCAACATTATGATCACACAATTAGCCTTGGAACTTGTTGGACATGCAAATATCACTTTCTTTAGGATAATACCCCCACATATACACACACATACATATATGATTATGAGAAAGCAGTCCTGTCATTCACCATTTAGTAGACTAGTGCTTATGTCGGGAAAGTACTTTCTAAAGGGTATTTCCCTGTTCTAGCATGCACAAACCATTCATTGCTCAAATGCCCACTGGGTTATTAAATCCAATATCAAAATTTTCTTATCTTTCCCTCTTTTTTTAATTATGGGAAACAATGTTTATTAAGCAATCTAGTTATTATCTTTTTCCTGTCCCTGGCCTTTTCCCAGTCAAATCTTTCTTTCTGTGGTTTGCTCACTTATTTATTCATTTTGTCAGTTGTAGAATATTATCTGTAAAAAAGTGTTCAACACTTCATAATGCCCTATTACATTATTTTGAATTCTAACCAAGCTCTAAACTGTAGATTTTATTACAGGAAAAGACTAAGAAGTAAAGCAAGAATTTGTACCCCACACAAAAAGACTTCCTCATCTTTTTGTCATACACCAAGATCAATACATAAATATTTATCAGTTATCCTAAAGAGAGCAGCATTTACATTTCCAACAAGCACCAAAGCCAGGACAATTACTATGGAAATCAGTATGGAGATCCTTCAAAAACTAAAAATAGAAATTTCGTTTGACACAGCTATACCTATTCTGAGTATCTTTCTAAAAGAGTCAGAGTCATATTACATGCATACCTATGTTTATAGAAGCACAATTTACAACAGTAAAATCATTGAAACAGGTTGTATGCCCATCAACAGATGAATGGATGAAGAAAATGTGATACATATACACAATGGAATACTACTCTGTCATAAAGAAAGATAAATTTGAGCCATTTGCAGGAAAATTAATAAATCTAGAGGCCATAATACTTGTGTTTTTGATCCTAATGAATTTGCATACAAAACACAGAAAATATCCATTTTTCTTTTCTAGAGATTAAAAAAACCCTCTGTGATGAGCACATTCTTTATAGATTTTAAGTGATTTGCTAGGTTTTGTCAAAGTTGAAAGTACACACAAATCACTAAGATCTTGTCAGACAAACCGATTTTGCATCTTTGGGGCAGGACAAACTTCCCTTTGATGCTCTGATCACATTTTGAGCATGCAAGAAGCAATGTGCTCAGAAACCAACCCTGAGGTTGACTGCTGTGATTCCAGGGTAACTTGATGCCAATTTAGGAGCTTTGGACTTGCAGTCAACTCCATCATTTCTAGCTTTAAGAAAGCTACTTAAATTTTTGGAGCCTTTTTTCCTTCCTCTAGAATGAAAACAGTAGTCTCATGTTCCTGAAACATTAAGAAGACTAAAATGAGATAATACTATGTGAAAGAAATTTGCAAACATATGAGATTACAATCTGCTTTAGTCTGTACACTCAGCTATCATGACATAATTTTGAGAAAAGGCTGGTTTGGACTTGGACTGGCTGGGCAATTGATTCCTTAGTTTTGAGAGCAAGAGATGAAGGATCTCTGGAATATAGTAGCAGAAACAGAGGGAGTGGATATGAGTAAGATTTAGTATGGCAGAGAAATTGGATGTTCATAAAAAGTATGCCATTCCAGAGGGCAGGCATTTTCAGTGAGTCAGAGACAGGTCAGAACATGTACTCATGGGATAATTTTTCGAACATGTGGGAGATCAAATGGAGATACCATTAGGGTAAACACATGGAATAGAACTTAATCATTGTTTAAAAATATATTCAAAAAGCACTTCCATTTCTAGTAATCCAGGCAAACCAGATAACCTGAAGCCCTCCTGCTAAAAGCACTTGAAAATATTGAATAGTTCATCACAAACATTTATTTTTTTATGCTTGCCTGCCCATGCTGCTTGAGAGTTTCTGTAACAGACTTTTTATATTTATCCTACAATAGAAATGTAGGTATAAAGTATTATATAAACCATCTTAATACTTAAATCACCATGTACAAAAAAGATGAAGACTATCTACTAGTGACTAGTGCATTCTTTTAGGTGCATATTTGAGCTCTTGAAAAAGTAAGGGAAATACTCAAGAACACAAAGCAAAGAGGAACCTGTAATTAGAGTTGTTATAGGTAGCTGTTGGTTTAGCTGCCTTTTTTTATGTTTTAAACTTGTTTCTGTAATCGAGGAGGTTGGGTTTCATAGACTTGCAGAGTTTCAGACTGGTCGGAGGCCAGGGAGAGGTGAGTTGTTGGAATTGAGTTTCTTCTCTGAACTCGCCTAAAGCTGACATCCTAAAATTCCTCTTTCCAACAGCTATTTTCTTTGACTCTCTTTCTCTTTCATGCAATCCTGTAATTTCTTTAACAAATATTTATTCAGTGTCTCCTCCATAGCCAATACCATTTTAAGTTCTGTAAAAAGGGAATTCTGAGCATTCTTCCCTCATTTTGTGTGATTCCATGAATCAGTGCACAAAGGGAGTACTGTGAAGACTGTAAATTTCTATTCAAGCGTGTTATGATTCTGTAAAAATCTGTTGGATGAAGAGTTTGTCTCAGCCTGGTGACTTTTTGATGGATGACATCTTGGGGAACTTTCCAAGTCTCTCTAACCTCTCAGAAATATGGGGCACATGTCCCAAGAAACAGTTGTTTTAAACCTCAAGCTCTCAGCCTGCACCCTCATCCTCAGGGGCAGTGCCTCTGCTGGGGAATGTGATGGTCTTGAGTACCCATTTTGAGAGGACAGCTTTCATCAGAGGTTGGCTTTTGGGCTTCTAGGTACCTCAGGTCCTCATTTTCTCAGGATTGTCCCCTCTACCTGCTTCAGGTATAGTAGATATCAGGGAGAAACTCCAGAGACATGAAGTAGATTTTCAACAGTACCATGGATAACATTAATGGTAGGAGGAAACCAAGAGATAACCACAAGCAGAGAAATAAATCTAAATTGTTAAGATCAAGGGTGGCAGAGAGAACTACGAATCAGAGTGTTTGTGGAGCTCTCTGCATGCAGTGGTTAATAATCCCCAGGTTAATCCTTTGCAAGAGAAAGGCACAATAGAGTGGAGATTTCTCTTACTTACCTCTGAAAGCCTAGAAATGTTACATGAAGTCCAGGGTTTACAATTTAGGGTGCTATGGGGTGCTGACTGGGATCCCAAGTGCCTGCTTTGAGATAGTGAGACAGAATCTTCAGGAAATGACTCATTTAACCTCCTATGGGAGATGGGTTTTCTCCCATAGAAGCCTTGCCATTGGATTCTCAGTTTAAGTGGTAACTGTAAGTTCACTGAGAGCTGTACCAAAGGCCAGTTTCATCCTGCAGTGGAATTTTTCAAGAGCACTTCTTTGTCACAACACAAGTACAAAGCTATACATGCCTTTTACTGCTGACTGAGAGAGAAACATGGGCAAGAGTATGATTACAGAACATCCATCTATAGGCTGTTTGTGAGGCTTGGGAAGACTGAACCAGCTGATAAGCTGTGGTGGAGTTTGGGTTACTGGAGATCCATTGTTTACAACTGTTCACTGTCCAGTCAAGAGTATATTTTTTGGTGTACCAAAGATGGCAGATAAGTAGGTAGCAGGAGAGGGACCCTCTCTGAAAGAGAAAGCTTAAATGCCAGAATAAAATACCCTGGATAGACCCAAACAGATAGAGATGAACTCTCACAACCCAGGAAGAAACTAAAGTGCAAAAAAACCGCTCGAATATGAGGTACTGGGGCTACCATGAGAGAAGCTAAGATCAGCGAGCACAGCGCCCTCTTCGAGCTGCCTGAATCCAAGCGATCCACACCGAAGCAACTGGCTTGAGCTGCTGGAGCACAGAGCTGAACAACCCTGCATGTGGCTCGCCCAGACCGGCCCTGCACACAACCCACCCAGAGGCACCGTGAATTCGCACCACAGCTGCGCTGAAGTCGGAGGTCGGGGAACCCAGCAGTTTTCGGGGACCAGCATCAACAAGCAGTGAGTGATGGGAATAAGACCCTCCCATGGGAAAGGGGAAACCAACTGGACGACATGTTGGATTTGGGCAAGAGATCCCTAACTCCATAAGGAAGTGGCTTCAGTTGGTTGCTCCCCTTGTAGAGTGGATTGGTGGAATCTACTTGGACTAGGCTGTGCCCCTGGCTGGGAACCAGTGAGTCACTACAAATTAATTCCCTGAGATCGGCACACACTGACGCAGTGAAGGCCTGCAAAGGTTGACTGGCCCGTAGGGGAGGAGCCAGCCCACACTGCCTGTGCATGAATTCTAATCTCTGATAGCCTATTGAAGTGGGCAAAAGCTCCTAGCCTGCGCCCTCTAGAGGAGCCTTAACCAACAAGAAAAGGGTCTGGGAATTACACTGTACACTTGTATGGAAGGAACCGAAAACATGATGAAAGGGAGAAATAAAAAAAACAAACCCAGCCCCTCAACCCTGAGAACATGGATCCAGGAGAGGTAAATACAAAAGAGATTGAGGGCAGCAAACATGCAACGTCAAACACAGTGGTAGCAGACATAAAGAGATATCTTCAGGACCTCGTAAGTGGGACCAAAACTGAAATATTAATTCAAATTAAACAAGAGATAAGTAGATTAATAAAAGAAGGGCTGGGCACCTCTCAAGAAGACACAGACAGAAGAATGGAGGAACACAAAAGGAGAGAAAAATTTAATGAAGATTACAGAAAAAACCTAGAAATCAGGAAGCAGATTCAAAGGGATTATCAGGAAACTAAAGACTCGATAGAAAGCTGGCAAAACTGCTTGAAAGAAACCAAAGATAGACTATCAAAAATTGAACACAGGCTTGCAATGTGTGACCATGAAAGGGAAGATCTCCTAAAAATAACAAGGGAGCAGGCAGTAAAGATACAAAGACTGGAAGACGAGAAGAGGATCTATAACTTAAGAATAAAGCATGTGAATGAAGAAGCAGGAATCAAACCAGAGGAATTACAAAGGCTATTCACAGAAATTATTAAGGAAAATTTCCTAAGCATAGAAAAAAGAAATGATATGCAGAGGTATGAAGCATACAGAACTCCAGCCACCTACAACCCAAACAGAGCTACACCCATACACATAATAATCAAGATCCCACAAATTCAATATAAGAACAGAATATTAAAAGCCATCAGAGAAAAGAAACAGATCACTTATAAAGGAAAACCCATCAAAATCACAGCAGACTTCTCGACACAGACCATCAGGTCAAGAAGAGCTTGGAGTAAAGTAATTCAAGCGCTGAACGAGAACAATCTCCAGGGCAGGTTGATGTATCCCGCAAAACTCTCTTTAGAAATTAACAGAGAAACAAGATGCTTCCATGACAAAGAGGAACTAGGAGAATTTGTGACCATCAGTCCAACCCTACAAAAAATACTGAAGGACATTCTAGGGAGAGAGAACAAGAATACGTGCATTTCAGGAACAGTGGCAGAGAGGCCTCAGTGAACGGAGCAGATAAGTGGAGTGGAACAGAAAAATAGACAACCAATGGCAGAAACACAGAATAGCAAAAATAAGGTGGAGAAGATTGGCTGTAATCTCTAGTATAGATGGCCTTGAAATATTAACAGAGAGAAACACAGGCAGAGAAGATCATGGGATAGGATCCTTTGAGATGCTCTATATAGGGATGAGGTGGGACCCAAAATAAGCAGTGCACCCCATGGGAGTGAAAGGGGAGGAATTGTCTAAAAAAGGAAGGCAGAGGATATTGTTAATTGGGTAACAAGATTTAAAATTTACATTATTTATTCTCACCACTCTGCTTGGATGGATTACCTGCTGTTCCAGTTTGTCTACTTACACCAGACTCGAGGACATGGTCAGCTATCCCCAAAATAAGAGGACATATTATGGTAATCATCCCTAATTTACTATCAACTTAATCTGAAGCCTTTTATAACTTATACTGTCTTATTATGACTGATCTTATTTGAATCTGGCTTGTTAGATTGCTACTTTGTATTGACTAATTTTATTTAAATCTGTTATGATTGATAGCATCAAGTCTGAGAGTCTAGACAACTACACTGAAGATGACAAGATTCACTAAGATATCCACTCTGGTTTGATTATTACTTGCTTTTGAAGTCTTATGTCTCCAATGCTTTGTTTTTATTAATGTTGTTATATACTGCTGAGACATCATGGTAACCATTGTAGATCACCTAGTATTATGGTTTTATGTGACTTTTTTGCCTCATGCTTTCCTAGGAATTGTTTTGTTTTATCTTGCTTTGTTTTATTTTTCCCTCTAATACAGAAATGATAGATATACATGTAGAGACTCATGGATGCGTAGTGCTTATAAACAGTTTACGAGACCCAACTATATAACACATGTTGAAATGAACAACTACTTTGAAGAAAAAGAAACACTACAGTACCCAGTGCTGATTCCATAATGTCATGATGTGAAATCCAGCAAAACTATCGCTTTTTGTTCAAAATGATTTTAGCTTGCTTTGCTTTAAGTTCAACACATATGAAGGTATGGACATTGTTTTGAGGTGAATGAGAGATACTATGACAGCCATTCTTGGCTTCCTTAATGTCTGGTCTTGAAGACCTGAAGTGCCGTCTTCGTTCTGCTTGGATCAATTCCATGATATGTTGTTTCATGTGAATTCTCTGTATGTGACAATATGGACAACTATTTGGAAGAAAACAAGAATCAGTGTGATGGAGGGTGAATATCTCCGATTGCCTAGTTTTGAAATTTATGTCTCTTGCATTGCTTTCTTGAGATCCGCTTTGTTCTGTTTTGTTGTGTTTAATTTTACCCTTTTGATATAATTGCATGTATATTTGAGTGTGTAAGATGGATGACTATATTGCTGTTTTGGTCAGATCGTGGAGCAGAACTGTTAACAGTCTCACTGTTTGAATGTCTACTTTACATGTTTTAACTTTGTAATTTGACCAACTATTACCAAAAAGTCAGTATGTAATTTGTCAAGTAATAATTTCTTAGGATTTTTTTGTTGTTGTTCTTTTCCTTTTTTCCTTGGAATTCTGTATTGTTGCTACCCTTTATTCTGTTTTGTTTTGCTTTGTTTTTTCTCTTTAAATAAAATTTTTTAAAAAAGAGTATATTTTTTCAGGTGATTTTTTATAGCTTCATATTTCTCCTTGGTGATATGGGTTACTTTAAAAGTTTACAGAAATTGTTTCCATTTAAATACTGATGTTCTCACATTTCAGAGGGCAGTGTAGATTTTGGTATCAGATAGATATGAATCTGTAAGTTTGGCCACTGTGATTTACCTTCTATACAAAGACACGTCTCTTAAACTGTCTGAAACTCATTTCCTTACCTCATTTCTAATACGTGGCTTACTCCAACAGAAATTAGCTGTGTTGGGACTTCTGTTTTTGTGTTGTGTGCTATTTTTATAAGTAGTACAAAATCAGGCTTACTTAGTCCGTTTTCATGTCTTCTTGCATGCAAGCAGAGGTGAAGTTCAAGAATATGGATACACAGTGAATGGACAAAGACCCTCAAGTTTGGGCCATGAGGGCAGAGGAAGGTACCACATGGAGAGCACTGATTCACAAAAATTCATATTTGTCCTAGAGACTTTGTTCACAGAAAATGCCCATAATGCCCAGAAACTAGCAAAGCAATCGGAAGTAAAATGTAAATTTGGTTTGGTAGTGTAAAAGTAGTACTTGTGAGCATCAGCTCTACGAATCACTAGCTCAAGTAACGCTCAGTGCAAGTTTAGAGTGAATGAACACTTGCCGTACACAGCTAGTGAATTCACTCATCCATTCCCTTATCAGATATTCATTGAGCCACTGCCTGGTGCTAGGTAAGGCTGTTAGTACTGGAGTGTGTAAATGTCACACTGGAGTGTGTAAACGAAGATGACAAAGTGCTGTTCTCACAGAGCATAATTCCAGTCAGGGAGACAGACAAATTGAGGGAAAAAAAAGTAGTGACAAACTATTAGAAAAAGTGAAGCAGGAGGGAAACAAGATAGTCATATTTTAATAGAGAGGTGGCTGCTCAAAAGAGAAGATGTTTGATCACACTTGGATGCAGCCAGGGAATGGACCATTAGAATGTCAGGCACAGTAGTCTCCATAGCTATAAGGCAGGATGATCACAGGAAAACTAAGAACTATGGTTACTCTCTGGGCCCAGTAAGAACTTTGGATTTCATTTGAAGTGTGATAAGAAGCCGTTTAGGACACTGTCTGATTTGTGTTTGAAAAAAGATTGTTCCAGAAGGTAGACTAATGAGATCCAGGAATGGAAACAGAAAGGCCAGCTAGGGGGCCAGCACAAAAGCTCAGGCTGCTGGTGACAGCTCATGGTTAATTATGATTGGCTTACATCAATGTCATTTAACTCCATGCTGAACTCATGGAGTTCATGCTCCATGAACTCATGGAACTCATGGAGTGCTTGCTCTCAATAGTACAAGAACCCAGAGGATCATTTGTCCAAGGATGGCACCAGTCTAGTGGGTGACAGGGATGCCTCTTGAAATGTCTCATTGGCCTCTTTCCTTGGCCCTCCCAAGGCAAGTGGAGGCATCAGTCTCTCTTCCTGCTGTTCATTGTCACTCGAGGCTTCTGGTTTTAGAACTAAATGTCCTTCCTTCCTTTTCTCTTTCCATCTGTGAATCAGTTTTCCATTAATCTTCCACAGTAATCTTGAGCACACAGTAATAATATCCCTAAACATCTTCATCAAGGACATGTTGTATTTTGTTGGAATTGGTCCAAAGGTCATGATAGATGAATTTGGATTTGTTTAGTAGTCCTTGGAAAAGTTTTATTAGGTACATGGTGGTCTTGGGAAAACTTATTGAGACTTGCAGGTTATGTAACTCTTTTAGCTTCATATCTAGAATGTTTGGGACTCTTAATCATGACTTCATTGCTCCCAAATGTGGATTGCATGCATCTGGTTGCTTGGCTCTTCTCAGAGAGTAGAGGTAATAGTCCCATTAATGTATCTTCATCTCCACAAATAGAAAAGAAACCTGAGAATGCTTTCCTAGCAAATATGTAGATGCAGTTTCGCCCAACACCTGTTCTTTAAAGTCATGCAGTGTTTGAAAATAACCACACATGTTCCTCTGTTCCAGTCTTTTGAATACATAGTACAGTAACATACATACTATGTTAGTGTGAGCTAATGTAAGCATGTAGTCTCTTCCTCAAAATCCCTGTACATTCATGAAGAGTAATACTTATGGATTTGGGGGGACAAGAAGATGGTTTATTTTTGGTTCTGTATAATTAATCAACTGACTAAAAAATATGTTTTGAACAGTAAAGTGCCAGACATCACTTTGTTTTTAAGTGAGGAGTTGGGATTCTTACTTTGTATCTCAATGCTCATTCACCCGGTTATGCTTTTAATAATCTAGAAGTTATGCAAAAACACATACCCATGGAAAAATTAAAAAAACACAAATGGATTTTTTAAAAAAGAAATGAATATAAAAAAATTCCACCAATTAGACATGACCACAATTAACATTTTTACACTTCTTTCCAGATTTTCCCCCCTATACGAAATCAATTACAAAGATGTTTGCAAGACTGCATTTTGCTTTACAACTTTATTTTGTTATTTAAGATTTTATCCCATGTAAGATTTATTTTTTGATTTGTCATGAAAAATAGTCCCTTTTGTATCTTCTTCCAGATGACCACCTAACATATTAGCAGCAATTATATTAAGTAATCCATGATTCAATTCTATCAGTGGAGTACATTATCTTTATTCAGGAGTGGTGGTGCACTCCTATAATGTGAGCACTCTGGAAGTCTGAGGCAGGATAACCACAAATTTGAATCCAGCCTGGAAAATTTAGTAATTTAGGGAGACCCTGACTCAAAATGAAAAATAAAAAAGGGCTTGGATGTAACTCAGTACAAAGGCTCTCAACACTACAAAACAAATAAACACAATCTTTATAATGTACCTAATTCTCACTGGAATTTATTTTTGGATTATTTTTTCTATTTTAGTGCTCAGTTTACTTGTTTTTATTTCATCATATGAGTTTATAATGTATCCTGATACTCAATAAGGTAAATCTTTCTATAATATTTTTCATACTTTTCTCAGATATATATCTTTCATATACAATTTTAAAACAATTTACACAATTACAAAATTGTTGGGCTAGGATTAGTGATAAATACTTATAATCCCAGCAATTTGGGAGGCTGAGATAGGAGGATTGCAAGTTTGAGCCCAGCATGAGAAATTCCATGAGTTAAGCCATGTCTTAAAATGAAAAAAAAAAAAAAAAAGTGGGCAGAGGTTATAGTTCAGTGTGAAGGCCCTCAATTTAATCTCCAATACGGAAAAAAAAATGGATGGACTACCCACTGAAGTGTATTTAATTTGTACATTAATCTTCCCTTTCAAGACCTGGAATGCATTTTCACTTTTTCAGATTATCATCACATATTTCAATAAAATTCAATACCATGCAATACCTTTCTTATTAATTTATAAAAATATTTTGCAGTTTTTATCTTTATTTCTAAAAAAAGCTATTGGAAGCATTATTGAAACTGTATTGATTTTATAGATCAATTTGGGAAGAATTGACATCTTGTCAATATCAAATCTTTCAATCTATCAACATGATATACACCTGTAATTATGTAAGTTTTCTTTAATTTTCTTTCAGTAATTTCTATAGTTTTTAGTTTATAGATCTTGTATTCTTTTGGTAAGATCTACCCCTAAGTATTTCATATGTTTAGACCATTACACATATTTTAAAGTTTCAGTTTTCAACTGCTCATTGCTAGTATGTAGAAACACAATTTATTTTTGTGTATGTTAATTTTGTAAGTTTGTTAAATTTACTTTTTAATTCTGTTGATGTTTTTGTAATTTCTATCATATTTTCTACATATATGAGCATGTTATCTGAATAACAAAAAGTTTACCTTTGAATATCTGAGTGACATTTCTGAAAGAGTATAGAAACAACTTTATTCTTCTTATATGTTAGTAGAAATCACTAATAAAAGCATTTGGGCCTGGAGTTTTCTTTGTGGGAGTATTTTTATCTCTAAATGCATCTTTTGATATAGGTATAGGAGTAATCAGATTATTACTAATCCTAAGTAAGTGTTGATAATTTATACAAGTGACTAGACAGTTTTATCTATGTTGAATTTATTGGTACAAAATTGTTTATAATATTCATTTATTTTAGCTACTGTCAAATCTGTAGTGATGTCCTCCTTGTTCTTGATAGTTAATCTGTTAATGTTTGATTTCTTTTTTTATTTTAAAAAGAAAAAAGAAAAAACAAAAATCGAGGCAAACAAATCTAAAAAACAACAATAACAAAGGAAAAATGACAACAACAACAACAACAAAACAATAATAGCTATATAGGTTTTCAAAACAGGTTTTCAAAAAGGATGATAGGAATTTAATAAGATACTGCATATTGTTATACTGCATATTGTTATCTTAAAAATAGTTGCTCAGGTGACTAGATACAGGAATAAATCAAAACAGTAAAATGGAACAAAACATTGGATTTTCAACTAAGACAGAAGGAAAGCTCCCACAGTTGCAACACACACTGCCATCCTCTAAATACATATCCAGACCATCAGCCCCAAGCCTGCAAAGTCAATCTAACAATGCAAGCATGAAGCTATTCCTTTCACCTCAGTTGCTATCATCTCATTCTGAGTCCTCTGAATCAGCCAGTTCCTTTCGAGGGTGGTGGGTATTGCTCTTCTGGTTTCCCAGCTGGTTCACAGGAAGGTGTTGTTTGCCTTCCTACTGAGTCTATTTCTGATCCCCGTGGTGGAGCCTGGCTTACAGGAAAGCATGGTTTGATTTCTATAAGCAACATAGAGCTGGATTGTGTTTGTTGTCCAATGTGAGTATCTCTGCTTTTTAATTATGATATTAAGCCATTTACTTTTATTTTTTTTTTGGTACCAGAGATTGAATGCATGACCTCATGCTTGCCAAGGCAGGTGCTTGGGCCACTGAGCTAAACCCCCAGCTCAGGCCATTTACTTTTAATATGATTATTGATATGTTTAGATTTATAGCTATCATGTTTAATTGCTTTGTTTGCCATTTGTTATTTCCTTTTTCTACATTTTGATCATTAATCTATTTTCAGTCATCAAAGTCTGCTCATGATAAATCAAGCTTTAATTTCATGTTGAATCCAAAACTTCTCCCCTCCCCCCATACAGGTCTCATCTGTGGCTCAAGGGTGCTTCCCTTTTACTCTTTTTTGTTTCTGTTCCCCAGTTCTTTTCAACGCTCATGCCTTCTCTGGAATTGGGGTTGGGAGAAGCTTCATTAGAGTAACATAAGCCCTAACATATTTTTATTCAACAGTAGCATTAGCAGATTTCTAACTGATTTATAGAAGCCTTAAGTACTTAGCCTGTTGAAATTTTCGATATTGCAAAGCAGAGTCTGCAGTCTGTTTACAAATGTTGGAAACATTTTGGATGTGAATACCAGAGACAGTGAATACTAGAGCTTGTTTTACAGTTGCTACTTTTATTGGAGTAGTCGTTAGAAATATTCTTTAAGTCTTACAGTTCTGAATATATATGATAGTGACACTTGCTGCAGAAAGAAAAATAAAGCCTTAATAAAAATTTATTTTATCATTTATGTAATATCTTAAATTGGTTTCTTTTCCATAGGCTTTTCTTAATAGTGATTCATGGCTCTTTCCTGGGGTCTTTCTATCTGTGGCTCTGCTGCCTTTGACCCAGGACTTCTAAAATTGGTATGCCCATTGACATAGATGACTCCAAAAGCTTTCCCGAAGGTTAAGTCCTGGTCATGGGATGCACTGTTTCCACACACAGTCATAGACTGTCACTCAGGTATATCCAACAGCCAGAAAGGCTGGGAAATGTAGTACCCAACTGTAGTAACAGAATGTAGTACTAGATGTGGGACCAAGGAGAACAGAAAAGGTTTGGTAAAGAGCTATTTAGTCTCCGTGTAGTAGGATGTCCTTGTTACTAAAATTCCATGTATTTTAATTTGAAGATACAACTCTGTGAATGTTGCTTCTCATGTGTATATCCTACGGAACCTCGTATGTCCAGGTAGCTCACTCCCTATTCAGTTCTCAAAAACATTTCTTTAGGGAAAAGTAGGGAAATTTACTCATCATTCTAACATAAAAGATCTCAAGAGTTGCTAAATTTAAATTTTTAAGCTTGCAGAGACTAGTCCTATAGAGTGAACCTTTGAAAGAGGAAAGAGTTTAGTTGAATACTTAAGTCAAGCAATAGTGTCTTTGTACTTCATACTGAGAGTTCTTCCTTCTTTTTAAAAATTAACTATTGAATATCTTTTAAGGAATAGTTTTGATTTAAAGTTCTAGTTTTGGAGTTTTGATTTCAGACAAGGCATTTGTATAAAGAATCATTTAGAATGTTTATACATGTCTCAGTCCCCTAGAGTCATGGGGTACTCATGGCCTTGGAATCAAGTTTACCATTAGTTTAATGGTTTTGACCTCTGCTTTGAAGTGGATTGGTACAGAAGAAGCCATGCCTTGCATGTTCTGAAGTTATTAGTTTGGCATGAAATGGTTTGGCTGCTTGTGTTGTATATAATTGTTTCTGAGTTGGGCTTCTATAAAATGACCATGTCTACATGAAGACTTGGAACTTTTTAAGGGCTGGTAATTGTATAATACTGTGTGTTACATGTCAAATTCTCTCTACCCACTTAGTTACATAGGACACTGGTTCAATGATTTAAGAAGTACCTGTTTTCAGGAACCTGGTTATGGACATGGTTCTGTATGTTGGCCCAACCAGCTCTGAGAGATCTATTGGGTATTATATGTATATACTTTATTGTTGAATATTTTTGCTTATTAATTCTGGGTTCTATGTATGTTTGAGTTTTCTATTTTAACTCATGTGTTAGAAATCAAGACTACCAATTTCATTAATTTTACAACAAGGTATATAAGAATTTGCTGTATAGATTTTATGAGTTTATTACATATAAGGTGTCTAGAGTCAAAGATATCTTCAAATTATTATTTGATGATGAGTTAACCATTTTCTGGCCAAAAGGAAGACTTAAATTAACTAGGTAAATGTTGTCAAGTTTTAGAAGGTGGTAATTTCAATGGCGCAAAATAAGTTAAAGGGCACTGGATACTGCCATTTCAAAGAGGGTGCTAAGGGAGGAAGGAAGGATGTCATTGATCGTGTGACATTTTGAGCAATAACTTAAAGGACCTGAGAGGAGAACTATAGAGTTAAAAGCACTAATAAAGACTATTAAGCTGATACAGTTGAGGAATAGCAAAGAGGCCTACTTGTGTAGTTAAAGAGAAGCAAGCATATTAAGGAGGCAGTGATGGACTATGTCAAAGATATTCGTGGGTCATGCACGATATATTCTGAAAACTGACTGTTGGATTTAGATTTACGCTGAGTTGAAGTAGGATCCAAAGTGAATAGAAAAAGACAAATACCTTTTAAGAGAAGTTTTCGTACAGGAGGATGGCAGATATCAGGAGCAGACTAAGAGTTTTTATATTTTTAAGAATGAAGAAATTATACAATTTTATATGCTGATCAGAATTATGTGGAAAGGAGGGGAAATAGATGACATAGGAGTAAAGAGAATTGAGAGGATCTTATGGAAAAGAAGAGTGGCTGACCTTAAAACAACAGGGCCAGTGCATCTATGGGGAGGGAAGAATAAATGGCACAGATCCCAGGTGGTGGGCAAACACAGACATGGGAACATGTAGAACTATGTTCCTAACTGATATTGCTTTCTGCACACACAGGAGCAAAGTTACCACCTGTGAGTGGGGATGGCTGAGCGGGGGAAGTTAGGAAAAAGGAAAGAAACGAAGTAATTAGAGAGAAGGGATGTTGCTGTGATGGCTGTGCAGCACTTAGGGCGTCAAGTCCACAAAGGACTTGGCAGGAGAGGTGAGAATTGAGGTCCCTGAGATAACTGGGAATCAAACATATTAGAAACTTGCAGGTGATTGTAATGACATTCAGTTTTATGTCAAGTCACACAGGTAGACACTGGAGGGTTTGAATAGCACAGAGAACCTATTTAACTTTGGTTTTAAAAGCATCACTTTTGTCCTCCCGAATAAAGTACTCTGGGAGCAGAAGCAAAATGAAACCTACTTCAGAAGTTTGCGTGGATGATGGTGGTGAGCTAGGGTGAAAGTGGGAGGTGGAGGGAGCAGTTGGATTTGAGACAGATTTTGAAGTTAGAGCAGATAGGGTTTACCAATTATAAGTTCAGTATGAGAAAGTGGTATCAAAGATGAATTTGTTTACTCTAAAGTAATGCATGTTAGTGATAATCAGAAACAGTGTTAGGTTGGTCTCAAATACACATACAAAGTATTTGAGACATCATAAGCCCAGCAAAATGATCTCTCTGAGACTGAGGCAGTAATAGTACCCTTTAATTGATGTTAGGAACCCATATTACAGACTCAAAAGAAGTGGATTTTCACTTAAAAATACTATACAGGAAGTATAGGATGAACAGATTTTCTAAGAATTTTAGTGTATTTTCTTTCAATTTTATAGTTCCAAGATAAATTGAGTAGGTACCAATATAACCTGCCTTCTGAAAATGTGTTGGAAATTTCTTCTTTCAAAAAAAATGACAGAATTTAGTTAATAATCTGGAGCTCATTATAGCTTTCCAAACAGTAAAACAAAGTGTATTCATTTTAATGGGAAGCTCTGCTCTGTCCTCTGAGTATTTTAATGTTTTCACTTTTTCCTTTAAAATTTAAGTAAATCTATAAAAGTCCAAAGAATGAACACGCCATCAACTTCAAAAATAGAAAGATAGCACTTTACTCCTTCCTTCTTAAAGGAGCAGCTTGTCTCAATTTTCCCAATTTGTTTTCTTGGAAGTTTACTAGCTTTCTTACTAGGCCAATCTGGCTATGCACCCTCTTGCTTCTTCTTTCTTCTTTCTTCTTCTTTTTAAATCAGTGAGCTTTTAGGAGGAGTACAAAAGAAACAGTTGACGTCTTCCGTTATGCTCTCTTAAATTTAGAGACTTCGAACTTTTCTGGAACAGTGTACTAACCAGAGAAAACCAAACAAAAGGCTGCTAAAATATTTCCCCAAAAAGTGCAGTTTAGTCATTTTCTTTATTGTATTTGCAAATGATGCCACTGGGACTGAGGGAGGAAATGAATGTATTGCATAGGAATTTTTGTTTTGTGGTTTGGGGAGATCAAAAAGAAAAATACCTGGATCTTTTATTAATGACTTGTTTTGTTTCTTTTGGTCTTCTTTCTTCTCAGCAGGGAAAATGGCTAATTTCAGGTGAAAGGAAGCAAGTCCTTTATTGCCTTTCACCATTACCAGAGTCTTGACATGAACTTGATGGCTGTACTTCTTGGTGCTTTAAATTGTAAACAGCTGTCACGCTGGGTCAGGAAAAGCCCCCACTTGTTATTTCAGAGGTAAAGGCAGTGTACAGCAAAAGCTGAGAGTGAATCTGACATGGGTACAAGTTCTAGTGTCACCACTCTAGCTGACCAGGTTTAACCTTTCTGAGATTCAGCTTATTCATCTTAAAAACAGGGATAATAATGTTCACCGTATAGGGCTATTGTAAAGATAAACAGAGTGCTTGACATTTGATTTGACTACCACTGATTATTTTCTCTCACCATTTGCTTCTAACATTTCTCCAGGTTGATACTTGAGGATGTAGTTATTCATTTTAATTGATGATTGAATATATGTTGACTTATTATTCCATGTTGTTCTCTATCACCAATGTGTAGGATTCTGAGTGGATGTGTGTTAGAGATTCCTTAGGGTATGTACCTAGCCTTGGAATCCTCAGACAGTTGGGCATATACACCATCAGTTTATTAGCTAGTACCAATTTACTCTTACAGAAATGTTAACTTCCACCAGTACAGTTTTTTGATTTATACATTCTTTATAATTTTTGTTATATTTATTAGTTTTTATTTATCTCATGAGTGGGAAATACTATTCTGTTGTTTTAATTCACATTTCCCTTGTACTGATGAGGCATCTTTCTTATGTGTGTTGTCAAATAGCTCCTTGGTAAACTGATTGTTCGTGCCATTTTTCTGCTTTCTAAGGGCTTAGTTATCTTTTTATGTAGATAAAAGTTATTTTTTATTCAAAATGCTTACAGTGATTATAAATAACTTGGAGCTTATAACTTGATTTTTAACTTCTAAGTCATATAGCAGATGTATGCTTTTTAAATTAAAAAATGTTTTTTTGAGATAGAATCTCACTATGTAATTTGCAGTGTAGCCTATACTGGCCTGCAGCTCAAGGTGATGCTCTTGCTTCAGCCTCTGGAGTGCTGGGATTATAGCATATGCTACCATGCTTGGCGTTTGGAAATTTATTCTTAATATAGTTGAATTTATAATTTTTCCTTCAAGGGTTTGGGTTATTATGTCTTATTTATAAAACTATTTTCTACCTAAGGTCATGAAGAGTTTTCCTCTGTCAAGGTTTAATTTCCAGTGTCTATGTTCTCTCCCTTTAATTGGTTTATCATTCTTTTGCATGCTATTTTAATTTCTATGGCTGCAGAGCCCCTTTGATATCTGATGGAGAACTCCATTTTGTTTAATCTCCCTAGCCATGTTTGCCCTTTATTCTTCCAAATAAAATTCAGGACCAACTTGACAATTTTCATGACAAGCTGCAATAAGTTATTGGGATTTCCTTGGCTTTACAGAGAGAGCCAGTATCTTCACAGTGTTAAGGAGTCTTCTGGTAAATAAATATGACATTTTCACATTTACTCCAGAGTTCTTTTATATTATTCATTAAAATTCTATGATTTTAACCTTTCAGGTACTATAGTACTTTTATTAGCTTTATTCCCAAGAACCTTAAAGATTAAAAAAACCCTTCATTTATTATACAATAGACGTTTTAATTTGTCATTCACTTCTTACTGAGTATTTCTTGTGTATTATCAACTGATCTTAATATTTTGAAATCTTATTGAACATTTTTATTAATTTTTATATCTTATAAATTATTTTGGATTTTATGTTGACAATATGATCTACAGTTAATCATAGCTTTAAACTCTTATTTTTCTCTTATTTCTGTTTCTTGTCATATGGAGTTGGTAGAGACCTCCAATTACAAGTTGAACAGTTGTGCTAATAATAGGCATCCTCGGGCTCCTGAGATCCAGCCATGTTGGAACTTAGGCGGCTGCATAAGAAAACAATTTGCCTGCCCTCTTGGTGAGAACCTGTTTATTTCTTCTCTCACCATATTTTTCTCTTTTCAAGTTTTGTTTAGTTTGTGTTTAAGAATAATGTTTTGAGTTGAAAGCATTACTAATTTATAAATTGCCTTTTCTAATATGAATGTAAGTCTATACATTTTCATACAGTTTCCAGTTCAGCAGTATACCACAAATTTTTCCATAATGTAATTTCAAATATTTCATAATTTTCCTAACAATTACTTTTTGACCCTTGAATTATTAGGAAATATGCTTTTATTTTTAAATTATACAAGTTAAAATTTTTATTGATTCCTTATTTCTTTGGTTTCTGTTGAGACCTCCTTAATTTGCTTCAAGAATATTTTCTAGATTCTTTCATGTAGATTCAAAAAGAAAGATTCTCTATATGATACGTATTTATTAGCTTAAGCTTATTTATTGTGATATTGTTATTCAAATATTTTATTTCCTTAGTTATTTTTTATCTATTTGTTTTAGGAACATTAAAATCTTCCACCATATTGTAATTTTCCAGGTTCTCTTTATAACATTGATTTGTGATTTATATAGTGTGAAATTATCTTAAGTGAATATAGCCAAGTGTCTCTACGAATGGGTATATAAATAGATTATAAGTATTTGGGAGGTGTCAACTAGATATAAAAAGTAAGGAAGAGTAAAAGAAGAAAGTTTCTTTTTTTCTCTCAGCCTCCAAGCCAAGGGTTAACAAAAAAAAACAAAACAAAACAAAACAAAAAAAGAAATGTGAGGTGTATCTGACAAGCCCAAGAGAGACAGATTCACACCCGAGCTATGCATTGGATGAAGAATGAATGCGTAACATAGGAATCCAAGATGAAGTCAGCCAGCTGTAACTCACAGTGGAATGCTGTTGACTACTGCCATGCCTGTGTGTTTGTTTGCAAGTGACTAGACTTGAAGTTGCTCCCTGACACTGAGTCGCAGGAAAGAATCCTCTTGGTGGAATAAAACATCCCCGAGTGCCTTCTAATTATTAATTTCCACTCATATTTTTTTTTTAGAAAGATATTCCTCACTTTTGTATACTTCTTTTTACACTCTTAGTATCCCATTTCATGTTGCCTTTTGACCTCTGTAATCCAGAGGATGAATTATTCTAATTGTCTCATTTAACTGGCTGTTACTGTCTGGGGAGAACCTTAGTGAGTTCAATTTACTCGGCAGCTTTTCCCTCAGAGACTTTGTTTCTAGTAGACCTTACCACTGAGATGAAATACTCCTATTACAGCGTTCAGTTTATCTGTAGAGGGAAACCTTTATCTTAAATAAAACACTCTGTTAATGGGGTCAGGTTTGGCTCTGCTTCTCTTCATTGGTGCTTCTAAATCTGTTTTCCAAGTCTGAGGTCCTCCTCTTAGAGGTCTTGGAGGAACACTAAGGGTAAAAGTATTTTTCATTGAAAGTAAGTGAAAAATAGCATTTTGCTGAAGGCTATTACACTCAATTACTCCAGAGTAATTTACCTTCAGGAGCGGAGATCAACTCTCAGATCTTCAAGACTAAAAGGAGACTAGGGTCTTTTCTTTTCTTTCTTGTTCTTTTTTAAATAATATGTATTTGTCAGCATTCAGTTAAGGGATTTATTATGAAAAGTGCTTTTCATCTCTAACAGTGACATTCTCTGAGGTAAAAGACAGTTCTCTTATAATCGCAAAAAAGACATAACTTCTTTTCTTCATTCTTTTAGTACTCCCTGATTTGATTTTGGGTTAAGAAAACAAGAGAAGTTTATGGTGGGATTTATTTTACCTACCCCATAAGTCAGTTACCCAAATGAGTCAAGACTTTCCCCTACCTCAACTCCGCGCAAAAGTGGTTTTGTATTGTGGTTATGCAAATGAAGCTGATTCTTCTAAGGGTGTGCCAAACATTTTGTGTAACTACAGTTTTAAAATTCAATTTCTTAGTATAGACATGATCTCTAAGATGCTGTGATGTTTTCATTTCCAAAAACCTTAAAACGAGTTTTAAAAGTTGAACATAAATATGAACATTTTCCCTGTTGGTCATTTCACATTATTAAATTATACTTCTCCAAATTCTACACAGTAGATTTGGCATCAGATCCCTTCAGTGAATATCTACTTCTTTTTCAAATCCAAAAATATAAAATCAAAATAACTAACTTAAATAGCAGATAATGACCTGCTGGCCATTTGTATGTCTTCTTTGAGCAAATGTCTACTTAGGACCTTGCCTATTTTTTAATTGAAGATTTTTTCTTAAATTGTATAGCTCTAGCTATGTTTTAGATATCAACCCCTTATTGGATATAGTTTGAAATATTTTCTCCTGTTCCATAAGTTATCTTTTCATTTTGTTGATTATTTTCTTTGCTGCACAGAAGCTTTTTAGTTCGAGGCAAGGCCACTCGTCAACTTTTGCTTTTGTTACCTGCACTTCTGGTGATAATATATCTCCATTGTCAATGGGCTTTCTTCATGTGTTTTCTTCCAGTTGTTTTTTCAATTTCAAGTCTTATGTTTAAGTGTTAATCCATTTTGAGATGATTTTTGTATGGTATAAGATATGAGTGCAATTTTATTCTTTGGCATGTTGATATCTAATTTTTTCAGCACAATTTATGGAAAAGACTATCACTTTTCAATTGCATCCTTTTGGTGCCCCTGTCAAAAATTAGTTGACCATATTTGTGTGGGTTATTTCTGGGATGCTTGTTCTATACATTAGTGTATATGTCTCTTTTTGTGCCAACATCATACTGCTCTTATTACTATGTTACCACATTACTTTGTAACATAATTTGAAATCAGAAAGGATGATGCTTCCACCTTTGTTTATAGTCTAGATCATTTAGGCTCTTTGAAGGTTATTATGAATTTCACAATTGTTTTCTTTTTCCATGAAAAATGTCATTGAAATTTTGATAATCACTGCATTAAAACTATATACTTATTTGAGTAATATGGACATCTAAATAATATTAATTCTTCTAATCTGTGAGCACCAGATATCTTTCCATTTATTTTTATCTTCTTCAGTTTGCTTTATAAAGGTGTTAAAGTTTTCAGCATATAGGTTTTTCATGTCTTTGTCTAAATTCATCCATACATATCTTTGTTCTTTGTTGTGGCTACTCAAAATGGAGTTGTAAAACAATATTTTTTCCCAGATAGTTTGTTGTTACTCTAGAGAAACTATTTCTGTATGTTAATTTTGTGTTTGGCCACTTCACTGAGTCAGTTCTAGCATCTCTTTTTTGAATCTGCAGGGTTTTCTACACATAAGATTATATCACCTGCAAATAGAGACAATTTTACTTCTTCTTTTCCAATTTGGATGCTTTTCATTTCTTTTTCATGTCTAATTTCTCTGGCTAGGATTTCTAGTGTTATGATGAATGGAAATAGCAAAGGAGAGCATCTTTATTTTGTTTTTGATTTTAGAGGAAAAAACTTTCAATTTTTCATCGAGTATGATGTCATGATATGACCTATGTTATGTCGAGACACATTCTTTTTGTACCTAATTTTCTCAAGTACATAAATAGAACATTAAAGCCCCTCAACAAGGACTTCTGATTTGTGAAAAGCTTGAGCAAGTGCAAAAGCTTTAAGCCTTGCAAACTTTAAGGTAATAGTTTCCAACACTTAAATCTATTTTTAAACATTAAGAACATTTATACTATTGAAAACATACAATCAGGTACCTGTGCAGTGCTTAGGAAAGAGCTCATGTTCTACATCATTAATCTATGAAAAGCGTTTGAAACAATGCCTACCATATTATGTGTTCAATCAATATTGGTCATGATTTTCATCATATAGGTACTTAACAATAAAATGAATGAACATATGTTCCACACAAGCAAGTGTTCACACAAGCAAGTGTTCATTGCTTTAAACATCTTATCTTAGTCTGGAGATGGTCACTGTTGTCACTTACACATAGATCTGAAGATTGAGTTTCAGAAAGTTTTTCTGTGTGTGTGCTTTCAGTTTAGGTTAGCTAATGGCACCTATGCATGCTTTTAAGCTCACCCTTTACCAAGGCTCCACTCAGACCAGTTTTATCAAAACCGCTCCATGGGACCTGGGATGTTAGAATGTCTCACAGGCTCCTTGAAAGCCCCACTGGACAGTGGAGTGGGAAGTCAAGGTGTATGGCTCTCATCCGCCTTGTGACAGCACAGTTACCATTCAGGCCTAGAGCTGCCTGACCTTAACCACAAGTAAGATAATTTAAGGAAGAATAGAAGACTCTTTCTTCTTATCATTGTATCAAAATAGCCACAACTCATTCCTGAAATTAGTAAATGCTGGACAGTGAAGAAGACAATGCCGAGTGAATATTTTTAAAAAATCTGTCATATTTTTCCTAATATTAACTTAACCCTTAATATCTTCACAGATCCCTACTTAAAAGGATTTTTTAGCCATTCTTGTTGCTTTGGGATGGAAAGAATGGTGTTTTCATCAGTGGTCAAGTGCTAACCATGTCCTAAGGGCTGGCATTGTGTTAGCTTCTGTGTGTGCATTATCTCCTTGTGCTTACTTACAGCCCGCCAATCAGTGTAGGTGTTGAATGCCATGAGGTTAGCTAATAAATGGCAGAATGAGATCTATACCAGACCAGGAAAGCTTATCTATGGATAAAAGAAAAACAACTGCTTAATATGGCAGGTTTTCTCCACTTACCAGCCAAAATAGGCTGAGATACTTTCTGGAGTTAACTTGCCTTTTTAAAAACATTCAGCAGAAAAAGATTCATTGGCTAGTTAAAAAAAAGCAGCAGTGACTTTAGATTTACCAGTTTTCTATAAAGTCCAGTCATATTGACAGGTTATGTATTGTGGGGTGAAAGAAGAGAGAGGATTCAAGCTGAAGCAATAGTTCACAACATCTGGTAGTGGCAAGGCAAGCTTGACTTATGGCTTTATTCCATAAAATGAGGATGTGAAAGCAGTGTAAGGAAAAGACATTAGAATGTGTCCAGGCAGCCTAGGATGGTGACTTGTGGGGAGGAGGAGCAGATGACATGCTGGGCTTAATACATCAGTTAACACTTCTCCCCACCCTACTGTGCTCTTGCTATTAATTTCTATTGTTGAAGAGTCCTTAAAAAGAATAGCTATGGTTTTGAAACAGAAATAGAACGAAGCATTCTTTTCTACCCGATATCTCTTTGGTCCTATGGCTAAGACTTTCCTGGACTTCATTTGAGTTTTTCTGGTACACGAGGTGGTTTCTTTTCTCTGTGGAAGGATTTACATGTAGCCAAATGTTTCATGACCCTATCTGTAAAGTGCTTTAAAGTCTTTTCTGAAAGTGAAATTCATTTAAAGGAAAAGCTGTTTCCTACTAGTTGGAACAGCATCTAGCAGTGTGACTCATGCGGCTGCTCCCAGGAGCCTTCACAGTAGAACTTGCCACAGAGCAAACTGAGAGGCATCATTAACTTTCTCAATGTTGGGAGGCATCTTTGGTGGCCCTGCCCCACGAACCTAATTATTTATAGTATCTTCTAGTGTTTTGCATACATTGGGAGGACATAGCAACTGATTGATAGTTGAAACTAAAGCCACTTGGAGAACTGCAAACTGTGATTGTGGGAGGTAAATTGGTGGCTGAGAGGGAGGTGGAGGTTGAGGCTTTGTTGGGGGATTGGCTTCAGATGCTTCTGCCTGGGCTGTCTGTGGAACGGGTCTGAGAAGGAGCTGTGGCCATACCCTGACATAATGGAAACTGGATGGGTTTTACACGTGAGTTTCAGTCACTTTAGTAGCTGCTTGGTATTGGGCAAATTATTTTCTCAGTCCGGTTTTCTTTATTTGCAAAATAGCATGAAAGAACTATTGTGAATGCTAGCAAAAAATGTTTTAAGGCACAAACCACAGTGCCTGGTGCATGACAGGTACTCAGCAAATGGCAAATGGCCATGCTGATTATACTCATGGTTAATTTTTGGACATTTTCTTAATGATAAGTTTCTCTTTAGGGGCCTTGTGTTAGCTTTCTGTTAATAATATAAGTACCTCAGATAATCAAATTATAAAGAGAAAAAGTTTATTTTGACTGCAGTTTTAAAAGTTTAAGCCAATGGTTGGTTGACTCTCCTGCTTTGGGTCCACTGTGGAGTGGACAGCACATGGTAGAACAAAACCATTTTTTATTTACCTCATAGCCGGATGCGGTAGAGTGAGTGAGGTAAAGAGGAGCAGAGAGCTCCCACAGTTTCTTTGAGGTCATGCCCCAAGTGACCTTATGACTTCCTACTAGGCCCAGTTTTTAAAATGTTCTACCACCTCCCAACAGCACCATACTGGAGGCCAAGCTTCAACACATGGACCTCTGGGAGACACTTAAGATTTAGACTATCTCAGAGTCCTTCTACTCAGAACTGTTCTTCCCTGAGTCTTTACTGCTATTTCTAAGCAGTGTTTTGGTTTCTGCATTTCAAAATTTCTACATTTAAAAAAAATAGTATCCTGATAATAGCCTGCAGAACAGGCAGTGAGCAGTATTAGTGTCCTAATTTCAGAAGTGGGGATAATGAAGCTGAGAAAAAAAAGAGATAGAGAAAGACAAGAACAAGAGTCCCAGTCTAGGATTTATGGGCTTTGAATCCCTGAAAAAAATACAAAAAAATATTTTGGGGTGCATTTTAATGGTGAGAAGGTCTATAGTGTTCATCAGATTCTCAGATAGGTCTTGGATTCCCCCTTTCAGAAAAGTTAAGGAGCACTGATTAAGGATATACCACTGAGGCACTATTTTGAGACAGCTAATGGCTTCCACTACCACACAGGCAGTGTAGTAGGGCATAAGGTTGGTGCATCACTTCCACCACAGTCTACAGGGCTGACTTGAAAGTGTAGTTTCTCTACTTCAGACCTACTGAGTTCTAGTGTGAAGAACTGGATCCGGAGCATCTGATGGATGAATGAATTCTCCAGGTGATTTTTTATGACCACTCAATTCTGATACTCTTTTGGCGTGGTAGTAAAAGTTTTCTTTGAAGTCAGATCAACAGATATGGCCTTATAGCTGTGGGAACCTGTGTCAGTACTTCTGTTACCTCACCTCAAAGTGGGGAATAATGATTATGAATAATTATCATTAAATAAGATGATCCCCTAGTTACTTTCTTGCTTCTGAGACAGTTCAAAGGAGAAGAGGTACGTTTTGGCTCATGTTTTTTAGTCCATAGTTTGTCTTCTCCAAGATAGTAAGGCATGGTGGAAGGCTCTCGCACAGCAGAGCTGCTCACATCATGATGTCCAGGAGACCAGACAGAGAGGAGAGGAACCAGGGAAGAGTCAACCCTCAGAGATCCACCTCTAACTCAGCCTCACCTCCTAACAAGCCAGCGGTAGCACATCTGTAATTCATTCAGCTTCCACAAGCTCCACTTTTCAGCACAGGAAGATTTTGTAGTATAGTCTATACAGTATTTAACTAAGGGCTTAATATGACAAATACTCAAATGTAACTGAACTGGTGATCATTACTATGAGTTATTATTATTACTAGTACTATTGTTAGGGAATATGAGCAAAGTAGAGGCTCTAACTCTCCATCAAAAACTGTCAGATAATTGAATATATTGTATATTTCCTTAAGATACTTTTGAAAGTTGCCTAGGTAACCTGCTATATGTGCCAGCGTCAATCCTAAATTGTGCCAATAGTTGATGTAAACAATTAAGTCATGTTAGACCTAACAGGTAATTTGATTTTATTCTTTCTCTTTATTTTCCAGTTTCCATAAATGCATGTGACTTTCTAAAATTTTTAAAATATTTTTTTCAAAAGAAAACATATTATGTGATTTTTTCAAAAATTCAATTTATTATCTGTGATATTGTGATAAATTCTTTAGTTAATTGATCCTATATATATTTACAAATAACATATATTATTTTAAAAAATTATACTGTATTTGAATTGTTTTGGCTTAAGGAGCCTTTTTGGATCTGAAATACATTCTTTCTAAGAATACTGTTTGGGAGACAAGACATTAGTGTTACAGAAATTAGCATTCTAGCGTTCCAGTTGCCTCATGTCAAACTAGTTGCCTATCGTTATGTAAGATTGAAAAAAATCAAATGAAAAACAGCAAAGTATTAATTGTGCAACAACATATTAATAATGCAATAATATAGAGTTAAACCTTGGGTTAATACTGGCTGCCACATTTTTTAATATGCTGTCAATGAGAGGAATGCATGGCAGTGTCCTCTGGTGACAATACACTGCTCAGGAAAGAAGGGCATGCAGCAAAAGACAGCAGAACTCAAGACTGTAAGTTAATGAAGATGCAATGCCTTGAAATTTAGGCTCAAAGCAAATTCACTAAGTCTCATAAGTAATATTTTAAATTAAAAAAGCACAGCTGTGGATTTGAACCAAGTTTATGTTAATTGATGAAGAAAAATAAAAGGAAGTAAATTTGTAACAGGAAAAAACTTGCTAAGAAAAGCTCAAATTCTTTTATTTTTCTTTCATTTTTTTCTTGGATAATCCATTATCTAGATTGTTCCCAACCTCCTTTTCCTGTATGGCTCTTAGCTTTCTGCTCTTGGCTAAGTGTCACTGCTGCTTGAACTTATTCCCCACATCATCCCTGGCACTATTCAGTCTGTGTGGTCTCCAAACACTGCTGTGGCCCCATTCCATTCCTGGGACAACTCAACAATGGTATTAGAAAAGGAAGAAACACCTAGAAAGAGACAAGTAGGACTGCAGGGGGCCTGGGCCCATGAAATAGTGTGTTAGTGTGGTCATGTAAGGTCATATAAGAATATGGCACTACTTTCTCATCCAATCTCTTCTTCAGGCAGAGCTAGGAATTATAGCCATTACAGAGATTTGTTGTTGTTACTTTTAATTTTAATTTTAATTTATTTTATTAGCACATGTTTGCAGTATATAATGACTACATTCATAGTGGGGGATTGATACATGCACATAACAGATCTTAATTCTTTTGTTTTCCTTTCCCTTCTTTTCCCTCTCCCCTTCCTAAATAATGAGCAAAATGCCAGTGCTGAGCCTGTGATCAAGCCATGTTGATTTATAATCAACTGAGAAGAAAATGGCCTAAACAGAAGCACTGCTATTTGTGTTCTTCAGAGAAAGTATCAATCACCAAAATGTCCTCTGAATCTTGGCCTGAAGGAGTTTCCTCCGCTCCACTTGTGCCTAAAGTCCTCTAAGGCTTCTCCCAGTCTCTAATTTGTTTGTTCATTAGTTACAGGAAATCATAACATGGAGCATGTTTCTCTCTTTTTGGTTCCCAGCCCTATTCTTAAATCTGAATCTTGCTCTTTCAGAGTGGGACTAGGCAGTGACTTCACTGCTACAGTCAGGTAATCATCAAGAAGCAAAGTTGTATTTACAAGGTGATCTTGCTCTTTGATAACATCTTAGTCGTGGTCCCACTCACATATTTATTAAATCTGTTTTGCACACTTTATCTATTTTTTCCTCTCATTACCTTTAGAGTCTTCTTTCTATATTTCACACATAATGTTTTCAACACTGTTTTCCTTGTAGTGATAGTAACTTTTATTATGAGACACAATCCTATGATCATCTTCTTTTCTACCCTCAATCCTTTTACAACTTTTCTGAAATCTATTGCTAATATTTCCTTCCACATAGGAAAATAATCCCCTCATCCTGTGTATATGAAGAATAGAAAAAAAGGAAGAAAATCTTCCCTTTTGAATCAAGTGTCTATGGGCACCTTTACCTTTCCTCACCTTTCTCGCTAGGGAGTGATAATTCCATTTTCCTTTGAACACATCAAGTGACATGCCGCTGAAAACTGGATATAGATGCTTGGTCCACTCTGTGGCTCCTCTGCTGGCCCTTGAGTGACTTACACATTTTATTAAAAAACAATCTGAAGCCTCACAAGAATATTTCTGGTCCTAAGTTTAATTTCCTGCCACAGCATTCTCTTTTATCAGAGTCAACTTGAAAGTGTCCTTGGGACATGATGAGCTGGACTAGTGCCATAGGAAGCAGTGGCCATGAGACCCCTATGTCAAGGCTACTACAGCTCTGGTCATCAAGCTGGCTCTCCAGACAGAGCAATAGGTGCCTGGGTTTTCCACTGAGTCCACATAAATCAAGTGAGGAAATATATGGAGGTGTTGCTTTCCAGTACTTAATTTTTCCTATGGCTTGCTTAACAGGCAAAGCAAGGAACTATTTCAAACTTGAGTTTCTACAGCACAGCAGGGTTTCATGAATAAAAATAACAGTTAAAAGCTGGCAACTTAATTCAGGGACACTCCATTTAACATCTCAAGGGATTGGTTTGTTGAATTGAGTCCAAATGTAGGAATGAGGTTCATGGGTTAAGGTTTTGGTTTTCTTCCAGGTTTACTATTAATGCACGTATTAAAGGCTTTCTTCATGTGCAAGTAGGCTAATTTTGTACTTTAGAGATAGTGGTGCTGGATAAAGCATTTTGTTGCCCAAGTGTTTTTGTTTTGTTTTGTTTTACTAAATACTGCCTATGAGTTATTTGGGAATTTGTGTCCCAAGAACTGTGTCTGCATTCATGGTTCGCTATTATTTTTCTGGGTCTTGTCCTGGAAGATATCAGGACATTAGCTGAGCCACTGTAAGAATTTGCTAAAACATATGAGGTGATTTATACCCTCCATGTTAATAAGTAGTAGCCCATGATTATCTCCTGTTGTATATTAGCCATTTTCAACATAATGCACTTGTCTTTCAGCTCTTAATTGAGACAAAATATGATTATATTTATTCTGTGCAAATAATTCTTGCAGACAATATCTATTTTAACCCATAGATATTCTTTGAAATATCTTTCTCCAATTTAGTTATTGGCATAAGGTATTTCTTCTTTGATTATGTCTCCTTCTCCTTTCCAAATGTTATCTTTCTTAAATGTCCTTTATTTTTCTTTATCATCTTAGAATTTTATTTTAGATTTGGAATTTGTTGCAGCTCTTCTCTAGTATTTCATTAGTATTTCATCCATGATTTTTCAGAATACCTAATTACTTTACATGAGTCAGCCATTTTTATATTCTTTAAACTATTAAACCTTTGACTAAAGAAATATGTGCTTTAAAATACATAAATATTCTTTTGCTTGGATTAAAAAGAACTTCCAGAAATCAATACAATTCTTACAAACATATTTATGTACCATATTAAGTTTAAAATAGATGGTATGTTTAACATTATACACTGTAGAAATTGTAAGTTTAATTTTTAAAAGGTTGAGTAAATACACACTCAGAAATGTCTACGATTCTTATAAACAGTTCCTATCTACTTGTCAGCTGTTGGTGTCAACATTTATAAGTTAACAGATGACATGCTTTAACACAATCACTAAATCCCTGTCTGTTTATTTGTGGACTGATCATGCAAAAATTACATCCAACTGAACCTTGGAAAAACATACAGATTTTACATAGAAAGACCATCTAAAAATAGAGGTTTACAACAATGGGTCTGTCTAGAAGTATTAAAGGCTTTATTCATGTGCAAGTAGGCTAATTCTGTACTTTAGAGATAGTGGTGTTGGATAAAGCATTTTGTTGCCTAAGTGTTTTTGTTTGGTTTTGTCTTACTAAATACTGCCTATGAGTTACTTGGGAACTTGTGTCCATTAGAAGAAGGGGGGAAAAAAGAATTACTGGTATTAAAAAAGCACCATATAGCCATTTGCCAAGTGACAACTGATAAAAGCAAACAAAATTAATATACAAAATATCTGCACAATGTAAGAAAGTGTAAAGGAAAAGGTAAAAATCTTTTCAAATTTCACCACACAGCCACTTAACTGAAAATGTTAATGAACACATTTTAAGCTATATCTCTGCAAATATACACACATTGATAAATATACATACAAGTTTTACATAGATTAAATTATACTATACATGCAATTTACATTCTTCTTTTTCAATTAATAATGTACCATGAATATTTCTGTTTTAATAAAATATTAATTTCATCAAGTTTAATGATGACATATTTTTCTATTTTATAGACATGTTAAATTTACATTGTCATTTCATTATTGGACAGTTTGATTTTTTATTTTAAAAATGGTAAATAATGCTTTTATAAACATTTTTGTGGATGTACCTTTTTAATTACATTATTTTCTAGGGATAAACTCATAGAAATTGTTGGAATAGGCTAACAATTAATTATACGTACATTTTTATAGTGATAAACTGCCTTCTTTGCAAAGACTATTTCAGTACAACTGAAAACCCTGCTGCTGATGGAGATGAGAATTTTGTTGTAGATGACAGCCTGAAAAGAGAAAAATCTGAGGTCATGGGAAAAACAAAAGTAATGAGTAACTTTATGAAGAAAATGTTGATTTTCCAACAGTAAGTGAAATGGAAGTAGGATTGAGAGAGTAGAGATTTGGAGTCATTTCTGTGGAGGATGAAATACAGGTCAGGGAGACATGCTACGGACATCTATAATCACCAAGAGGACAACTTGAACAACTGCAAGTAGTATTCCATATATATGTGTGTTCTGTCCTACAAATGTGTGTATAAATATATAACGTAGCTTTCATTCCCATAATTTTATAATCTTATTTAGGAAGCAGCAAGTAGGGGACAGCTGCATTTGGGATGATGATAAATTGAGGATTTTTTTATTTGAAAAGATAATTGAGAATATCCATAAGAAGAAACTCCATTATTTGATTGGCTGAAAAGAGAAAACACCTGTGTTTGAGTGAGGTGAGGCATGGAGGGCATCCAGTTCTAGGCCCTGGAAAAGGAGGAGGTGCTAAAAGGGTTTTTAGGCAGTGATAAAGTGTCAGTTGTAAACACTTGGCCATTTGCTCCAGGTCAGGCAGGATGACAGTAATGACTACCTGACTTAAGAATCTATCTGGGGGAAATGTGAGTTTGAATGGATTTTCAAGTGACTATGAAGGAGTATCTTAAAAGACCAAGGAAAATTTTGACAGAGGAACTTGGGGTAGATTCATAGAAGGACTAAACTTAGTGATCAGACAAGAAATATATGCTTTGCTTGGTTATTTGATCTCTTCTGTTTCTAGTTTCCCTTATATATTATGTTAAAGAACAAATTTTATCCTTTATTTATATATATTTCTACCCACCAAACTTTTAAGGTATTTTGAAGAAGTATATTGTATCATCAATTTTTAAATGTCTTGTGCATGACACTCAAAAGGTATCTTATCAATTTCTATTGAATGGAAGGAAAGATATAATTCAGTTAAAATGACCTTAACTCAGAATATGGGGGATCAAAATGAGAAAACAGCTTTGAGGTCAAAGGGTGCATATGAGAGGCTGAGGATAAGAAGAGTGTGCTTGGATAGTGATCTCAGTGGAAACAGGCAATATTACTTGAAATGAAAGAAGATTCTTACCTAGATGCAAAAATTATAAACAAAATATCAGCAAACTGAATCTAACAACATATTTAAAAATACATCATTACTAAGTATTTTTTCCCAGTAATGTGAGAATATTTTGATGTCAGAAAGTTCATCAATACCATCAATGTAGTTGAAAATGTTAACAAAGTAGAGAAGATAAAATATACTTCTTTGGATGTAGAAGAAAACGAATAGATACTATTCAATGCATTCATGATTTAAAAATAAATCATCTTGGAAACCATACTAGTCTTGCTTGTTTACTGTTAAAAAATTGCCACATATTTAGTGGCCTAAAACAACAAAAATAATTTATTCTATTACAGTTATGCAGAGAAGAAACATAAAAGTAGTTTTAAGAGGTAAAAATCAAGGTGTTGGTATATATAATTTCTTCTGGAAGCTTGGAGAATTAATTTTCTTGCTTACAATCCTTGGCTCAAGACCATTGCCCCACATCACATCACATTTTCTCTCTCTGCCTCAGACTTGTACTCTTTTCTTCTGTAGCCATATCTCTCTCTGCCTGTCTATATTTTATTCACTTTGGTAAAATCATTGTTGCCTTACAAGGTAACCTGTTGTCTTAGTTACTTTTTACTCATCGCTGAAACAAAATACCTGATGCCCAAAGTTGGGAAAGGAAAGGTTTATTTCTTACAGTTTTTGGAGGTTTCAGTCCATACTCAGTTGGCTCCAAGGCAGGGTGGCATGGCGGCGCCGCAGTTCATGGCGGCTGCAAACAGCAAGGCGGAAACCAGCAAAAGAGAGACACGCCTTCTTCCTGCCATTACATCATATCCTGGCTCCACCCCTAGGTCGGTGTAGCACTCACACCCCCAATCCAAGCACTAGACAATGAACCAATCACAAATATACAATGCAAATACATGAGGCCTGGGGGCCACCGACATAAACCGTGACACCTGTATAGATTCTGTGATTAAGATCTGGATATCTTTGGGGAGCTGTTATTCAGCTAGTCATTGAAAGAATAAGAATATAAATTGAATAGCTATTTTGTTGGTGAATTTTGTAGTACCTTATGTCATTGAAAATTTTCATATACTGTGAGCTATATATTCACTTCTGGTACATGTACAAAAAGAAGTAGGGCTAGAGATGTTCATTATAGCATTGTTGATGTTAGCAAAAAGCCTTAGATTGTTTTTGTAATAAAGGGACATTGGTCAGTAGGGCAATAGTGGGGCTGTAGGTTTTGCAACTACAGAGATTTAGATTTGATTTCTGATACTATCACTCCTAGCTTAATGATTTCAGACAAATTAGTTAACTTCCCTGATTTATCTCTGTAAAATGGAGATAGTGCAATAACCACATCAGTGGTTGTTTTGAGATTTAAATAAGCAAGCCCTTGTAAAATGACTGGCACCATGCTTCCTATATGATTTTCTGTAAAATATGTATAATAATAATAATAATAATAATAATAATAAAATTAGTAACATTAGTGATGAAAATAATACAGTCAAAGGAACACCTCATAGTGGATCATACGATTAAGTGCTTAGAGAATGAAAGTCCTTTTATACTGCATTGCTCTAAAAGATAGATCCAGGACTTGGGCAGATACACCACATCAACAGAGCCAAAAATAAAAATCACATGGTCATCTCAATAGATGCAGAAAAACCTTTTAATAAATTCAAACAGCTGTTCATGATAGAAACTACAGAAACTTGGAATAGACACTATGTACCTCAATCTCATAAAAGGACATTTATGACAAACCAACAGCCAACATTATACTAAATGGACAAAAACTGAAAAGCCTTCACTCTAAAATCAGGACTAAGACAAGGGTGTCCACTATGACCACTCCTGTTCAACATAGTTCTAGAAATATTAGCCAGCAAAATAAGATAAGGAGATAATAAAAGGAATAAAAATAAGAAAAGAAGAAGTTAAATTATCATTATTTGCAGATAACATAATCTACATAGAAGACCCCTAAAACTCCATTAAAAGACTACTAGAGGTAATAAACAAATTCAGCAGTGTAGCTGGATACAAAGTCAACACTCAAAAATCAATAGCATTCCTGTACACAAACAATAAACTCACTGAGATAAAAAATTATGGAAATATTGCCTTTCACAATAGCACCTAAAAGATGAAATACTTAGGAGTCAACTTAACCAAGAATGTAAAAGACCTATATACTGAAAATTATACTACTCTAAAAATGGAGCTTGAAGAGGATATTGGAAAATGGAAGGATAGAGGAACCTAAGAAGATGGCAGATCAATAAGCAGCAAAGCAAAGAGCCTCTCTGAGAGAAACAGCTCAGATGCTGAAATAAAGCATCCTGGAGAAGACCAAGTGGAATGAGATGGATCCTGTCAACCCAGGAAGAAACTAAAGTGAAAAAAAAAGAAAGAAAAAAAGAAAAGAATAGTGTGGGCAGAAGGTTGTAGCTAGATGCACTGTCACTGGAGCCAGTTTCACTGTGTATGAGACACCACTGGAATCTGAAGATACACGATCACAGTGAAGTTGGGGGTTGGTGCGCCCCAGGGCCTCAGCAGGAGGACGTGGTCATGGAGGGGAGCGGTGGAGCAGAGAACAGTATCGGCTCAGATATGTGCACTGGCTTGTGGTGAGTATGGGGATCTTAGTCCTCCCACTGGAGAGGGTGATTGGCTGGGTGACATTTTGGAGTAGGGCAGGTTAAACCTGGAACCAGAACTGCAAAGGCTTCAGTCAGCCATTCCTAGCACAAAGCAGATTGGTAAGAATTGCTTGGACTGAGTCCCACCCCTGTGTGTGATCCAATAGCCAAGGATGAGGTCTCCCTGAAGCTAGCCCTAACCAACCCCATCCATGCAGCACAAACTATTGTGGCAGAGACTCCCAGTGGTTGACCAGCTCAGAAGGGAGGGGCCAGCCTGCTCTGCCCCTGCTTGTACTTCAGTGGCCACCAACAGACTGTGGGAGGTCAACAATCCCTAGCCAGCATGGTTCAGAGTAATCATAGTCAAAACAGGAACAGCTGGGGACCTCCACTATCCACTTGTCTGGAAGAAACCAGAAACATGACAAAAGGAAGAAATAAAAGGAAATCTCTAGCCTCCAACTCAGACAGTACTAGCCCAGGAGAGGTAAACACAGAAGAGATTGGGGGTTGCACACCTGCAGTTTCTGAAGAAGCATCTGACATAAAGAAATATCTTTGTGGCATTATAAAAGAACTCAAAACAGAAATACTAATACAAGTAAAGGAAGATATAAGAAAAATAATAAAAGAAATTCTAAGCACCTCTCAAGGCACAGATGGAGAATGGAGGAACATAGAAAAAGGAGAAAAACCTTCGATGAAGAATACAAAAAAATCAAGAATACATGAAACAGATTCAAAGAGATTACCAGGAAATTAAAAACTCCTTTGAAAGCAGGCAAAACTACTGAAAGGAAATTAAGATAGACTATCAAATACTGAAGACAGCTTTGCAATATGTGATCACAAAAGGAAAGATCTCTTAGAAATAAGAAGGAACCAAGAATAACAATACAAAGGCTAGAAGATGACAAGAGGATCTATAACTTAACAATAAAAAATGTGAGTGAAGAAGCAGGGTAAACACAAATGAAATACAAAGGCTACTTACAGAAATAGTTAAAGAAAACTTCCCAAGTATAGGAAAAAGAAATGATATTCAGATATATAAAGTATATAGAACTCCAGCCAGCTATAACCAAAATAGATATACACACAGACATATAACAATCAAGATCTCAGAAATTCAACACAAGAACAGAATATTAGAAGCTGTCAGAGAAAAGAAACAGATCACCTATAAAGGAAAATCAATCAGAATCACAACAGACTTCTTGACACAAACCATCAAATCAAGAAGAGCTTGGAATGAAGTATTCCAAGCCCTGAAAGAAAATAACCTCCAACCCAGGTTGATGTACCCCCCAAAACTATCTCTTAAAATTAATGGAGAAACAAGATGCTTCCATGACAAAGAGGAAGTGGGTGGTGGTGGGGTTTCATGACCACAAATCCAACCCTACAAATACTGAAAGACATTCTAGAGAAAGAGAAAAAAGACTATGGTTTCAGGAACAGCAAGGGCAGACAGTGGAATGAAGGGGAAAAGTAGACAACCAATGGCAGAAAAATAGCGTTTCAGAGATGAGGCAGAGAAGGTTGGCCATAATTGCTAACATAGATGGCCTCGATACACTAATAAAAGAAACACAAGCAGAGTGGATCAGGAGTAGGGCCCATTAAGATGCTCTATGTAAGAAATATAGTTAACCTGAAAGAGGGTTTATGGAGTGAAAGTCAAAGATGAGAAAACAATACTGTATGTGACAGACAACCAGAAAAAAGTGGGGGGTAGCTTGCCCTTCAGCTGCAGATTGGTTGGAAAGATATAACACTTTTATACAATGGAGAACTACTCAGCTATAAAGATAGAAAACCTTGAGGCTCTTGTAGGTAAATGGCTATAACTTGAGACCAAGCTCAGGAGTAAAAAGGTTCAGAACCACTTATGTAAATAGCGGTTGCCTTCCTAATCTAAAAACTAAAGGAGTTAGTGGGATACAAAATGTACAATGTACTCTGTAAAAGTGAAAGGGGAGGACTTGTCTAAAATGGGAAGGCAGAGGACATTGTTAATCTTGTATCATGATTTGAAACCCATATTGTTTTCATCACTCTATTTAGTTTGGTTATATTCTGTTATAGTTTGTCTATTTGCACTAGATTTGAGGACATCGGCAGCTATTCCAATGATAGCAGGATATACTATGGGAGCCATTTTTGATTTCCTATTAACTTAATCGGAAATCCTGAATTACTTTCACTGTCTTATCTTGACTGATTTTATTTGAATCTATTTTTTTGATCATTGTCTTGTCTTAACTGATTTTATTTGAATCTGTTATGTTTGATAGTATCAAGTCTAAGGGTATAGACAACTACTCTGAAGACAATAAGATTCACTATGATATCTATACTGGTTTGACTATTACCCTCTTTTGAAATCTTATAATGTCTCCAATGTTTTGTTTACATTGATTTTGTTCTGTACTGCTATGTTCAATTTTATTGTACTTGATGCTATGGGCAATTCTACGGAAGATAACAAGAGACATCATGGTGACCATTGTAGATCATCTTGTACTGTGTTTTTAAATCATGTACTATGTCCATGCTTTTGTTTTGAATGACCCCAAGTAGGTTTCTTTTTTCTCATTTGCTTTTATTCTTTTAAAAATAAAAAAAAGAAAGAAAATGGAAGGATATTCTTTGCTCTTGGTTAGGAAGAACCAACATTGTGAAAATGGCCATACTCCCAAAACTGTTATACAGATTCAGTGCAATGCCAATCAAAATACCATTAATATACCTTACAGATCTAGAGAAAATATTCCTAAAATACATTTTGAAATAGAAGAAACCTAGAATAGCAAAGGTGATTCTGGGCAACAAAGGAAAGACAGGAGGTATATCAATTCCTGAACTGAAACTATACTATAAAGCCATAGTAATAAAATCAGCATGGTACTGGCAAAGAAATAGACCTGAGGATCAATGGAGCAGATTAGAAGATGGAAACACTACTACAAAGACACTCGGCCACTGATATTTGACAAAGGGGCTAAACATGTTCACTGGAAAAAAGATAGCCTCTTTAATAAATGGTGTTGGAAAAATTGGCTTTCCACATGCTAAAGACTGAAACTAAACCCATGCCCATCACCTTGCACTAAACTAAAGTCAAAATGGATCAAAGCTCTAAATATTAAAACAGAAACACTAAATCTACTGGAATACAAGGTAGGTAGGAAACTTGGAGACATAGGGCTATGCAGAGAATTCATGAATAAAATGCAAACTCCATGAGAAATACTTCAAAGAATCAACAACTGGAATCTCATATTACTAAATAGTTTTTGCACTTCAAAAGAAATCACCAACAAAGTGAAAAGAATGCCCACAAAATGAGAAAGAATTTTAGCCCACAACCCCTCAGACAAAGGACTTATATCCAGAACATATAAAGAATTGAAAAACATCAAGCTCCCCAAATTCAAAGACCCTCTCCAGAAATGGGCATTTGAGATGAACATACAGTTCTCAGATGAAGATATACAAATGGGAAATAAATATATGAAGAAATGTTCACCATCACTGGTCATTCAAGAAATGCAAATTAAAACAGCATTGAGATTTCATCTCACCCCGGAAGGAAAGAATGGCCGCCATCAAGAAATCAACTGATAACAAATGTTGGCGAGGATGCAGGGAAAAAGGAACACTATTCCACTGTTGGTGAGAGTGCAGATTGGTGCAACCATTGTGGAAATCAGTATGGAGATTCCTCAAAAAACTAGGATTGGAAGTTCCATTCAATCCAGCTATTCCCCTCCTGGGTATTTTCCCAGAGGAACTGAAAAGTTCATATCACAGTGATATATGTGCACCCACATTTATAGCAGCACAAGTTGTGATAGCTAAATCTTGGACACAACCAAAATGCCCATCAACCACAGTGTGGATTTAAAAGATGTGGTATTTTTATTCAATGGAATACTGCTCAGCTATAAAAAAGATGATCTTGAGACCTTTATAAGTAAATGCAGGCAACTGGAGAATATCCTCATTAGTGAAATAAACATTGTCTCTCAAATGTAAAAAAATAATAAAAACTGACAGAGTGATAAGATCCAAAATGTAAAATAGATATTGTAAAAGTAAAAGGGAATGAAAGTGCTTTACATGATACAACAGTACGTGTAGTGTGTAAGACAGACGACCATATTACTAAATTTTGGTTAGATCATTGAACAGAAGGGTTTGCACTGTCAATGTTTGAGTGTCTAGCCACTTTTTATGCTTTGATTTTGTAACTTTAATAACTTTTTAAGAGCACAATATGTAGCAACTAGTAATTTTATGATGTTATTTTTTTTGAATTCTGTATTATTCTACCTTTTTTCTTTTTTCTACTTTATTTTTTCTTTTCTTTCTTTAAAAATAAATAAATAAGTAAATAAAATAAGAGAATACTGAGTACAGCAAAAACAATTAAAGCAAAACAGTGAAAACAATATTTGCCTTCAAACAGAAGACAGAAGGAAATTCCCCATATTTGCTATATTGCATAGGGTCATCCTCCCAAGAGATGCTCAGAACTCTGCCCCCAGTTTCTAATGAGGTGGGGGAAGGGATGGGATGTTTCAGTCTCAGCTTGCACGTTGGTAGGGTCAGGGGAAATGCTGATTAGCTCTCTTCCTGGCTCTCACCAGGGGCGCTTACCAGGAAGGGAGGCAAATTGCTTTCTTGCTCAGCTGCATAAGTTCCACCATGGCCATATCTCGGAAGATGCTGACTGGTTCTCCTCCTGGCTCTTGCCAGGGGCACTTACCAGGAAGGGTAACAAATTGCTTTCTGACTCAGCTGCCTAAGTTCCTAAATAACTATTTTGAAGACACCAATATGAAATACAACAACCACTGTGAAATTCCTATCATCTTGTTTTGAAATCCTGTATCACTATTGTTTGCTTTTGCTGTTGTTGTTTGGATTTTGTTTTTGTTATTTGATTGATTTGTTTTTCATTTTTATGTGCTTTTTCCTTTTAAAAAAGAAGAATAAAAATTTGAAAAAGAATAGAGGATGTAGCTCAGCATGAAGACCCTGGATTCAATGCTCAGTAACACACACACACACACACACACACACACACACACAGATTTAAAAAAGGCATTGATTGAGTGGGATAATCATAATTCAATTCATTAAAATGAAATATTTAAAATTATAAATTAGCATATCATTAATATAGAAAATTTAGAAAATAAGTGTTAAAAAACCTTTTAATTTGGTTTTTTTGGAGTTAGTTCCTATAATATTTTGCTATTTTCCAGTTCTTATTGTGCAATGTTATATATTTTTGTATACATTTATATATATAAAATATATTTGTATGGTATATTTCTTTACACATATATTTAATTTAAACTTAGCATTAAATGTTAGACACTTTCTTCCCATTAAATGCATTAAAATACTAATTGAAATAGTAAAGTAATAGTCTATCTTGAGATTATAGCACAGTTTGTTTTAGCCTCTAGAAGTTGGGATTATTTACCATTTGTAGTGTTTTAAATAATGTAATGGGTCTTTCATACATTGCTCATGGGAATGTAAAATAGTATAACTGTTTCAGAAAAATAGTTTGGCAGCTTTAAAGAAAATCAACTACCATACAGCCCAAGAATTGAAATCTTGGGCATTCTTCTCATAGAAATAAAACTTATGTTCACATAAAAATTTGTACATTAATGTTCATGACAACTTTATTCATAATAGCTCCAAACTGGAAACAATCTAAATGTTCTCCCAGGGGTAAATGGTTAAACAAATCATGGTTCACAGATGCCATGGAGTATTACTTAGCAGTAAAAAGGAAAGATCCCTCAATTTCATACAACTTTGATGAATTTCCAGAGAATTAGGCTAAGTGTAAAGCCAATGTCTCTGACTGTATAGTATATGATTCCATTTATATAACATTCTTGAGAACATGGCAGAAATGAGAAAAAGTTATCGATTACCAGAGGTTACCTTGGGGGTTGGAGCAGGAAGGAAGTTGGTATGTCTATAAAAGGCACGTTTGAGGATTCTAGTGATGATTGAAATGCGTGGTATCTTGACTGTGTTAATGCCAGTATCCTGGTTGTGATACTGTACCATAGTCTTACAAAATGTTTGCATCACAGGACATCTGCATCTGTAAAGATTGAAAGTAAAAGTTAAAAATAAAAAGTGTTAGTACACTGAGCTTATTTATGTGTGTGCATGTATGTTTTCCTAGTTGCAATTTCTAAAAAAGGAGATTTTTTGCTGCAAATTATCTAACACTTTTAAGACTTTTAAGTACTTTGTAATATTGCTTTATAGAAAGGTTTGTACAGCCTCGCATGTACATGGTCCTGGTTCTAACTCAGGCATGGGGATGGGGGCAGGGTGACAAGTGGAGGTTTTTTAGATTTGTGTGAGCCTACTTGTCCCAATAATATAGATAGTAGGTATTTTACTATTTTAAAAATAATAAAAGCTAAAATTTTCTAGTTCTTGTCTTTTGTGTAACCTTAACTCTCATTTAGACTTCCCAGAGGGCTAATGAGGAGGACTTGTTACTATGATCACTGTACTAATGAGGAATTTGACACTCAGAGAGCTTGAGTAACCTGCCCGATGTTATACACGGGTACTGAGTGGTATGGTTGAGATTAATACTAGATTTGCTTAATACTAGGTGTCAAACCTAGTATTATTTAGCAGACTATCTCTTAGTTTCTAAGTATGCAATCTTGGAATTAAGAGGGGATCTAGAGATGGAGGGAGGGGAAACTAAAGAGGAGAAAGAGAAGTAAAAAGAATTAGGATGTGTTACGTACATGTATCAACTCCTCATGATAAAAATAATCATTATTCACTACAAACATATCCTAATTTAAAAAAGAGATGTCAAAAAAGAAAAGAGAGAGAGAGAGATAGAGAGAATATTATCTAGAGATAAGGAAATATTACTGCCTGAATAGCAGCAGTGGAGTCTTAGAAGAGCTATGGTTTTGGTTTGATACTTCTGGAAGGATTGTGAACTCAAATCAGGTTTTTCCTTGGTTGTGTAGTTCTTTAGCATTCTAAAGAATAAATAGTGAGTTATATTTTTCCCCAAGAGGTTTTTTTTGCTTACTTTTATATCATAGCAATATGATACTTATCAGCTGCATGTACATTTCTATTGATTGAAGACACAGTCCTAATTTGAAAATATTGTGTCTGTAATACCTGTAGTTACATTATTAATTCATTTATAGGCTAAGTGGAGTGTGAAAATAGGGAAAGTACATTATACACAGTATTGTGTATTGTTTCAGTTATGCAAGTCTGCTCATCACTAGCGTCACAAATGTGCCAAAGCTGTCATCCTCCAGTTGTTCCAAATAGAGTTAATCATCTTTATTAAGTGTTCCATAGCAAGTATTGCTTTAATAAAGCTCCTTTTTGGCTGTACAATTTTCAGATGTCATTTTCTATACTGAGTTGAGTTGTCCAGGAAAAGGACATTTTCATGGTGGTCCTGGGTTTAGTAGGACCATATTTCATTTGCAAACTTAATTTGTTCTATTTTTAAAATTTCTTAAAGGATAGCTGATAAATTTAAGTTAGAAGTTGGCAATTTTTCTAGTATTGAAAATTTGGACAACTATTTATTTTGTTAGTCTTTTAGGAGCTGGAATTTAATATGATTTAATACCAAAAAGCATGGTTTTTAGTGAAATTTAAATTAACGCTCTAGTAATCTATATCAGTTATTTAAAAACTGGGCTCAAAATTCTGAATCATTGTTATAACTGTTACTATTTAAGTTTTAGGAAAATTGATTAATTTGCATTATATGGCAATCTTTCATTTACTTGTTTTATTTATTTACTTATTTATTTTTAACACAGGGTCTAGCTATGTATACAGGCTGGTCTTAAACTCAATATGTAGCTAGAGCAGACCTCAAATTCATGATGATCCTCCTACCTCAGTCTCCTGAATGCTAAGATTACTGAGTTTGTTACATGGAAAATTTGTACTTTGTCTCATTTCCTATCTACTGTTCTTTTGTGGAATATATTTTTTTCCTTTTGGGTAATGGTGACCTTGAATGATAAAGATAAGCCATGAGTAAATTATGAAACAGAATGATAACACATGCCATATTTTTCCAAATCTTCATAACTTCTATTGACTTTTTAAAATTTTGGACCACCACAGAGTAACGTGCATACATCGTCATTGAGCTGTTCAGACAGACTCCCAGATCTTTTTTGTTGCCCTTGTTGTGATGCTGGGCTCCAACCCAAAGTCTTGCACATGACGCCTAGCTCTTTTTACAGGTCTGGAAGCTCTTCATGTCTTCTTGGGTTGATGTTAAGAAGGATTGTAAATTGCCAAGAAAGCAAAAATAAAAATTCAGATGTAATGAACATCTTATGACAGAGGTGATTGAGTTCTTGGAAGTCAAAAGTAATTGGATCTAATTGTGAAGCCCAATTGTTTATAGCAGGAACATGTGTAGAATTTATGAGTCTGGATGTTCTACTGAACACTGAATATAAATAGTATTAGTCCCACATGACCATGTGTATAGAATATGTTCCTTCAAGTCATGCTTATTGGGCAAGACAGAAGATGGTGATAAATTCCAGTAATGGGAGGTAATTCCACTAAAAGGAGGTCTGGAGTGAAACTGCCTGCATGGCAGTTCTCAGCATTCTTTTCCACAACATTATGCCATCTACTTATGTGATATATGCCTGTCTATAGGCATCCTTGTTTCATTCCAGTGGCAGGGGCAAATGGTGAGTTGGGTGGAGCACCCTGGGAATGTTAGCAGAATGTTGGGGCATAATCTCTACAATTGCCTCCCAGGAGAGTATGTCTCACTTCTGGTGAGAATAATGTATGAAAACATAGCAAGGGATACAAGGAGATACTATGCAATACATTATGCCAGTAAAATGGAAATTTCCAAATAAATGGGATCTTTGCTTGGAAAATTATGAATTATCAAGTTTGACTCAGAGAATACAAATTTTAGATATACACACTCATGAAAAAATTGATGTTAGCAATTTGTATAAAAGGCTTTAAAACAATAGTTGTGCTGATAAATTCTCTTAAGTGTTCAGGAAACAAATAATTCCTGTGATATAAATGAACTATTCTGCATAATTCCACATGAGCCCAATATCTTCAAAAAATGTATGTATATGCTTTTATGTGACACGTAAAAACACTGAAAACAAATACTTCAAAATAGTAAAGACATTTATATCTGTTGATTGGGACTTAGGGTTTTGCATTTTTCTTCATACTTTATATTCCAAATTCTCTACATTAAACATGGAATGCTCCCAAACATTAATTTTCATTTTATGGTACAAAAATAATGTACTTTCTTTTCTTGATGGAAAAACATAGTTTTAAGTAGGCTGAGTGACAAATCACTGGAATCCAGTGTGCCAGTTCTATGACAAACCACCACCTTGCACTGGCAAAGTCCCCAAGGAGTATGCATTGTCACTGTGTTAATAGGACCTGTGGATTCCTCCAGGCCCATGGCCAACCACAATGGCTACACACTAGAGTCATCTGGGAAACTTTAAAAATGATCTCCTGGGCACTGATTTCTATTTTTAAAGATCTCTAGGTGATTCTATCATGAAGCCAAGTTCAAAACCACTGTCGGAGGATCAATGAGTATGTGTTAGAAAGTTCTGACATTCTGGCTCCTTTTGGCTAAGGGTATAGAAGATAGAGTTTCCTTTGGCAGGACAAGCTGAAGTAAGTAAAAGCCCTATCCCACCTGCAGCTTGTTTTTTTGGCCCTTTGAGTGTAAGGGCAGAGCCTGCATGTCACTATTATGCTAGCCAGGTGTCCAGTCTGAATATCTGTCCTTCGCTGAGTTGCAATTTGGGATAATTGCTCTCTAGTGAAAATTACTCAGTATGAAGCTGTTGTTTACATGAACTCTTCTATTCAACCCTTCTCAGGGAACAAGAGGCTTAGTTTGGTTCTTAGTGATATACAATTCCAAGAATTTCCATTACACCTGGCCTTGATGTCAATTCTCTTTCTTATCACTCAATAAAACAATTTATTAGGAAAATAAGGTTTAAAAGTGCCAGACTAATGTATAATACAGCCTTTGCAAATCATAAATGTCTTAAATCTTGTTGGACAGCAGGAAAGCTAACTCAGATTTGTCTTTCTATAGGGCTGCGGAATGGGAGCTGAGTCCCAGCTCTGTGATGGGCCGAAGAGTGAGACTGTGCAGATGGGCAGAAGCCAAGTGGGAAGGGTTTGGACGGAGTGTTTTAGTGCTAGTCTGAAGCCCAGCTGTGGGTGCTGGGTTGATTTGTTAGTGCTAGGTCCACTTTGTCATTATTACCAATAGGAGGCCTCATTTCTTGGCAGTTACCAAGGGTGAGGAGCCAGGTGGGCTTCAGAAATGTGATATAAAACACTACATTAGGATATAATGTAGTTCTGGCTTTTTCCATCACACTTTAAAGGCGGGTGTAGCAGGGATAAGTTATCAGGGAAAGCATGGGAGCAGAAAACTTTTCTGTTTTTCTGAAACATCCCTTAAGTCCTCTTAGTATGCCCCTGTTAATTTCAGATGATTTAATTTTAAATAGTATAGACCTCTAGAGCAGTGCAAAAATCATTACTGTACCTATATAGCTACAGGAATGTTTAAAGCTTTCCTAAGATTCAATCTTGTTTCTTGCCCTCATCATCCAGTGAACCACAAAGATTTTGTAGATACAATTACAGTATTTTCCATCAAGCTTATGAATAACACCACTTGGCAGAAGACCCTGAACAAAGATTCAGACAGCAATGTTTTGTAGTGACTTTACATACAATGTGCCTTAATTACTGGCAAGCTTGTCAAGAGCTTATTCCCGCATGTGTCAACACTTTCTTAATACACTGTAATTCGTCATGTTCATATGGCAGAAACAAGGTATTCTACGTCTGTGTACTCATCCTTTTCCAAATGCTGGTCTTGAACTGTGTATCCCACTCCAGCCTCTTTGTCTGGTGAACAAAGAACGAACTATAGCATTGAAAAACTGAAGTCTCTGGAGTGCATCAAAGTCATCTATCACAGAGCACTTTAGCCTGTGCTCCACAGCACTCTCTATCCAAGAAGCACTGCTTCATTGTCAAAGGACATTTGCTTAATAACGGCAGTAAATCCTGAAAGGCAGTCTAATTTTAGACAGAAAACTTGGCTAAGAGGGAATCCTATCATTTACTCCTTGTGACAATTTTATTCATTGAATTTGTTTTTATGCTAGTTGTGTGATTAAATTAGGATAGGAATTTATTTATTTTTAATAAAAAATGCCTTTGGGTTAGGGGAAGGAGGGTGGGAAGGAAAAAGGGAAGTTTAATAAACACTGCATTTCAATTGAAAAAAGAGTAGTTGGAAATGCCACGTTATGCTTTCTGGATCATCTCTTAACCCTTTGGCTCTTATGAGTGAAGTTAGAAATGGGCTCTGAGCCTGATTTTAGATGGTTTGGGAAAGAAGTGGTGAATCTGAGCCCTGTCACAGAGGAAAATTGGCATTGGATCCCAAAGCAACTTCGCTTTTTAATAGTTATTCAGATTGCTTATTTCACTTTTGGGTTTCAGTTTTATAGCTGAGGAGAGAGAAGATAAAATTATGTACCCAAAGTGTCAGGTTTCGTGAGATAGGATTCAAATGATCTCTTGGGTAATGCAAGCGTTTTAGAAAGTTCAAAAGAAAGGAGAGCTCAAGGATCTAGGGATAGGAAGCAGAGAAACTCTTCCTGGTATAGCTGAAACTCTAGAAAAGTTCTTTATGTGTTCATTTTGCCATCTGTGAAACCTGTTCTTTGCTGGCCTTTCCTTACCTTCAATTGTAGAAATAGACAAAGGAGAGTGATCATGGCCCTTTAGGCAACAAGGGAGAAAGACCGCTTACTTTGCATCCATATGTTACATTACTTCATATTTCAAAAATTGGAGTAAGTTATATGTGGTAGACCTATATCAATAACTTTATCAATATTTGTAAAGTTCTGAATATGTATTTTGACAGGCATAAGAATGCACTGTACAAACACAATGAATAAAAGCAAATCTCTTTCCTATCATGACAAGAGTTTCTCTTTCTATACACACTTTCATTACATGATTATGACATTAAACTGAATAAGGAAACATGAATTTTTCTGTCTTCTAGAGACATGCAATCTAGTTCAATGACGAGTGTATGGTTGAGTACCAGTAATAATGGTTCTGTCAGCATAGATTGTAGAGAGAAGGGATGTGGGGTTGGCTGGAGTAGCTCTAGGGAAGAGTTGCCACTGGAGTTGGGCCCTTTCTGATAAGAGGGTTTATTAGAGAAGAAGATAAAAAGAATTCCAGGAAGAGAGAAAAATTTCTGAGGACTGGATACAGGTATCTCTGCTTCAGTGACACACAGTTTTAAAATACAAATTTAGTGACTTGACTTGAAAGGTGAACATATAATTTTTTCTTTCACACTTACTCTTTTTCTTCTGTGCCTTTGTGTATTCACTGTACCAATATCCTGTCAAGATTTCTGGTTCTAAACTCAAAATGATCTTTGCATCTTCTTTTCATTCTGCCACCCAAGTCTGAATGTGAACTGAAATCCTGTTAGTTTTATTCTGTAGTGGTTGTCCCGGTTTTCTTTTCCTCTTACTCCTCCCTCATCCTTGAAATCACATTGATAATAATTTGTCTGCTGGATGCTTGGTTTCAGTTTGTACCAGGTTTATTTGATATTTCATGCTTAGTTTTTGTTGTTTTTGTTTTTGTACTGGAAATCGAACTCAGGACCTTGTGCTTGCCAGGAGCATGTGCTGCTGAGCTACATCCCTGGCCATGATGCTTAGTGGTTGATTAAAGATTTTTTGTTTTTGCTTTTAAGCACAAGTTTTACACTCTTCTGCTCAAAGCCCTTCAGTTGTCATTGTTTAAATGAAAAGATCTAAATTCCTCATCTTGCATGCAAAGACTTCTCCACGTGGCTTTTTAGGATTTTTGTACTTTATAGTTCAGTTAAACAAAACTCTCCCTGTGTTTGCCCCTTCCTTGTTTGTTCCAGATTCATTGCCATGGTTAGCACTTAAAACACGATTTTTGAGTAAATATATTAGTCTGTTGAAAGTGAAATTTAATTTATTAGAAATTTTTATGAGTTTACTAATAAAATCATATTAACAGGAGTTAGAGATTAGCTACCTAGTCATAGAGTATTACTGCTTATGTGTAAGACTAACATAAAAGTTTGTTCTACTTCCAATAAATCAGTGGTCCTGTTGACTATTGACAAAATTAATGATCCTTTAAATCACTCCCTTCTTAATAAAATTAGATTCTGATAACAAAAATCTAGATATAAGATTATAACCAGCACCAAATAAGAAGAAAGAAACATCAGTGTATTAACATAGTATTATGTTAGCTAAGTTATATTGCATTAGTAAGACAAATATGCATTTCCCTGGCTTAACAGTGAAGGCTCATTTCTTGCTATATAAAGTCTAGGGATATGAAACAAGCTTTCAGAATTATTTTCCTTCACACAGAAGTTCTGTGGTCCAGGTTTCCTCTATTATCATCACTGTTGCTACAATTATTTCAATGACATTTTATTTAAACTGAACTTAAATACATCACTTTCATTCATATTCAATTCATTAAAACAAGTCACATTTTTCTGCCTACCTTCAATGCACCTGGGAAGTTAAGGAGCATATAAAACATTTGTTGAGGACTATTATCTATGTCTCATAAAATAAAAAGAGGGAAGTATGATAGTGGATCCCCAAGTATTAATACATAAGATAATGATCTGCCTGTCACTAGCTGTGGGATTTTTCACAGGTTGTCTAACCCTTCTGTGCCTTTACTTTTATATATGAGATGTATATCATTATAATAATTATGCCTATTTCATAAGTAGAGTTTACAACCCTTTTAAAGCAATTAGAAGAGTGCCCACAACACTGTAACACTGAAATGCTAGCTTTGGTGTAAGTCCTCATTACTGTTAGCTGTTATTATTCATCTGAGGACAATGAAAACAAAGATGAAAGGAGAGTAAGACAAAAAGTAATGATGAGAAATGGAGAAAGATGTGAGCAGTGTTCTACAAATACTGACAGCAAGCCATATTTAGTTGTGGAACACAGTGGAATCCTTGTTGTTTGAGTCAGGTAAGCTTAGACGAAATCCCAGGCAGTATGCCATAGGCAGGGTCCTCAGGCTTGAAAAAGATGAGTTTTCACCTTGATTTTCTCTGAAGCCTGTGTTAGGAAGACAGAGAGACCAACAAATTTTTCCTTTCAGGGAGGTAACTGTGCCAGGCAACTGTATACTGATTTAGTTATAAATGGGCTTCTGAGCTCAGTGTCAACAAGTATCATCTCTTAAAAAGATAGGGGCTGTGCATGTTCCAAAGTCAGGTGCAGCATGCAGGAGAACACCTGGCTAATTTGTACCAAAATGCCACAGAAAAATGAGGGGAAGGAAGTTTTGAATTTAAATTATCTGGAAAATTACTTTAATTCCCAATGTTATTTTCCATGTTACAAAGCAAATTTGTGGATTACACATTTTTTGTCATGCCTCAATTATAATTTGAAGTATTTTGCTATTTCTCAACAATACTTTCAATGAGATAGACCAAACACAGATGTCAGGAACACACTTAGGTAACTTTCAATGTCTTTTTTGTTGTTCTAGCCAGGAAGCAGAAACTTAGGTCCATTGATGGAAGCAATGGAGAGGAAGTGTAATATGCTCTACAAAGTCCCAATAGTATATGGGGGTTGAGGTATAGCATGCTTTTAAAAAATTTAGTATTATAGCATTTATATTTGGAAATAAATAATGATGCTCATTTTCCTAACATAAGCTACTTAAAGATTATCAACATTTTGGTAGGCACAGAGTAAAAGCAATGATTCTTAGTTGTTTTGAGAAAGGGAACATTATGAACATATTAAAGATAAATGTGTGTGTGTGTGTGTGTGCACCCATGCATGGGTGTCTGTGTATACTTATAGATATACATCCATATATATATATATGTATATATATATATATATATATATTCACTCATAGTTTAGTGAACTACTTTCAGTAAGAACCTCACTTTCTTCCTTGGATAATGTTAGTTTATAGACATATAAGAAAAAGCTGGATGGTGTATTGAAAAAGCTCTAAGGGCAGAAATCTATAGATTTTAGAGATTCAATCTTGAAATCCTGAACAAGTCACTTAACCTCACTGAAAATGTTTCTTCATCTGTAAAGTGAGAATAATAATAATAATAATAATAATATCCTTTTATTGATCCATAGGATTGAAACATACATAGAACAATTGTCAAAAAGCTCTTCCAACTGTAAAGTAGTGACAAAAATTAGTATGATTACAATGAAGACCAAAGACTCATTTACCATCAATACATGCAACACACACACACTCTTGAGTATTGCTGAACCATGTTTGCATTTTTGGTTAAGATATTCGATATTTCATTATATCTATCTATTTATCTATCATATATCATCTGTCAATCATCCATTTCAATTGTTCATTATATCCTCATTTTAGAAGAAATAGTAATAAGAAGTACTTTAAAAAATGAATGAAAGCCCAATAACTATTTCCTTTTTTTATCTAAACAACTCTACCTTATGGTGAATGATCTGTACATGAATATGTTTTAAGAGACCATAAATAATTTCTTTTGAACTTACTTTAACCTATTCACTGAAAGAATGGGAACATTTAATGTACATGTGTGAAATAATTATTTCTCTGAAAGTAACATTCTTGTTATTTGGACTTCCTCACATGACTTCTGGTGTTTCTTTGACATGAAACAAACATCTGAAATGCCAGACTTTCTAATATCTTGCCACCAATCCTTTTCAGAATTTCTGATTAGCCTCTTTGGCATTTGATATATTCTGTTCTGGTCTGTTGGAGTCTCAGTCTTGGTGGAAAGAGGGCAAGATGCTTATAGAACATCTAGTTATCGCACACACTTGTGCCTCTATGGTTAAATACTAGGTTTCTGCCTCCAAATTAGTAGTTTACAGTGATTTTTTTTCTGAGTGCTAGAAATTTGTGGGGTAATCATAATTAAATTCTTGTTCCCAAAACAAAACAAAAGAAAATATCACTTACTGGTTCTTTCTGTTTTTGCCTTCAGATGGCTTATGGTACCTTGTAGTAGCAAGTAAGAGTGATGTAGAATTGTTTCCCCAGTATCTCATTGCTTTTTGGGGGTACTCCAGGTATACTATTTTAGTAATGATGCTGTCCTCAAACTCAAGAATCAACAAAAGAGAAGGTGGTATTCTATATTTTGTTACAGTATTAGCCATTTCTTTAGCATTGTAATGTTTTCCATGACAATCAAAGTAAACAGTGAAATGCAAAATCTAGATGTATGCTGCTAAGTACTTCAGAAAATTTAACAAAACATTGCAAATCATTTGAAAGCAGGAAGAACATGTATAGAGGTGATAGGACTCTAAAACTAATTAGCAGGGTCATAAAAACTTTAATTATAAACCATTTTGTCTTCAAGGAGAATAATTTCAAATAATTTATGTACATGTGCCCCTTCCCTAAGAAAGGGAGCGTAATTCCCTTTCCTTAGTGACTTCCTCCTCAATGACAATATAGAAATAGGAGGAAGAAAGACAGTTTTACAGTGGAGAACCTTAACAAATGGTACCTCAGCTAGCTGATCAAGATGGATAGTTATAAATTGTATTGTTAGGATGTATCCTTAATAGAATGGGATAAAAATGACAATTTACTTCTGGTATCTTTCTCCTCATAATACCTCACACCAATTGAACCTTGAGAAAAACCACATACAAATTGTAGTCATGTTGGATTCTACAAAAAATCTAATCAATGTTCCTCAAAATTTTCAATGTCATCAAAGACAAGAAAAGTCGAACAACTGCCACAGAAACATGTGCCTAAAGAGGCAGAAAAACTAAATCTAATACTGAGCAGATGAAAAGCACTAAGTTAAAAACTAAAGAAACATAAATAACTATCTTAAGTATACTATATACAGTAACTCATTTAATCCAGCTTTATTTCAACTAACAATAGAAAAGTATTCAACACTAATAGCATAGAGTTAACTGTCCAAAGATTCATAAAGCACATAATTAGATAGTAAAGATAGAGAGCTAGAGGAACCCAAACAAAAGTGAAAGTGACTATCCTTTTAATGGTTGATTGATTGTGTCAGATTTGGAAGTTTGGAAGTTTAAATTGACTTGGCAATTGTACACCTAGGGTGTAGAAGACCCACCCTAGGGTGGCTCTTCACCTGGATGGTATAAAGAGGAAATGAGGAAGGACAGATCAGCTTCTGTTCTGTGGAGGAGCACGTCTTTCTTTTAAATTTGAACATCATCTCCTGGCTTCTAGCATGGACTATCTGGTTTCCATTGTAGAATCTTGAACCTTCCATTGTAGACCCATTGGCCTTGTGACACACACTTGCATGGGATACTGCAATTAACTCCAGACCACAAACTGAAACTGTCCATCTCTAGTGTGCACTCTTCCTCAGCCAACTCTGGGGTGACCATCATAAGACAATCTTGTAATTTGCTATACATTTATATATCTTGTGTTGTATCTGTTTGTGTAGTAAAACACTAACTAATATACTTGTTTTCAGGCAAGGTAGACTTCAAACCAAAACTAATCAGTGGAGGCAAAGAAGGTCACTATATATTGGTTAAGGGAACAATTCGACAGGAAGAGATAACAATTATTAACATATATTCACTGAATGACAGTGAATATATGTTAATAATCAAGTATTATACAATATAAAAAATCAGATAAATGTAGGCACAATTATAATGAAGGACCTTAATACTTCACTGTCACAAACAGAAGACCAAAAAATTAACAAAGAAATACCAGAGATGAACCAAACCTGTGAACAAATGGACTTAATAGATATCTACAGAATGATTTACTATATAACATCAGAATATACATTCTTCTCAGCATTACATGGAACTTTATTTGGAACAGATTACCTACCAACAGCCAATGAAGCATGCTTAAATAAATGCAGAATAATTGGAAATTATACCATGCATATTATCAGATCACAGCACAACAAAACTAGAATTCAATGGCAAGAAAACCACTGAAATTGTACAAATGCATGGAAATTAAACAATATAATCATGAATAATCAATGTCACAGAAGAAATCAAGGAAGAATTAAGACAATTCCTAGAACTAAATGATAATTTCAGTATAATATACCAGAACTTGTGGAACAAAATCAAAGTAGTCCTAAGAGGAAAGTGTACAGCTGTGAATACCCACACCACAAATACAGAGTGAGCCCAAATAAATAACCGAACGACACACCTGAAGGCCCTAGAAACACAAGAACAATCTAAATCCAAAGCTAGGACAAAAAACGAAATTGTAAGTACAGGGCAGAAATCAATGAAATGGAAACAGAGACTATACATATTCAACAAATCAAAGAGCTGGCTCTTTGAAAGAATAAACAGAATAAACAAACCCATAGTCAATCTTGCCCTCAAAAATTTAAAATAGATCCAAATCAATGCAATTAGAACTTAAAAAGGGAAGTAACAGTGGACACTGCCAAAACCAAGAAGATTATTAGCAATTATTTCATAAACTTGTAGGCCAACAAATTAGAGAAACAGACAAATTCATAGGCACATTTGAATAACCAAAACTGAGCCAAGAAGATTTAAAAAAAACCTGGAATAATTCAATAACAGACAATGAAATTAAAGCAGTTATAAAATATTTACCAACAGAATCTCGTATCTTGAAGGATTCACTGATGAATTCTACAAGCACATCCAGGAAGTTCTAATGTCAATTCTCCTCAAACTTTTTAATGAAATCAAAAAGGAAGGTGTATTCCTAAAGTCATTCCTGGAAGCTAGCATTACTCTCAACTGAAAAACAGATAAGAGATAGCCAAAAAAAGAGAACTATGGGCCAATTTTTCCAAAAATTAACAAGTTGCCAAAATCCTCAGCACAATACTGGTAAACAAAGTGCAATGAATCCTCATAAAGATCACACCTGTTGACCAGATAATGTTCATTCAGGGATACCAAGATGGTTCAATGTACACAAATCAATAAATGTAAAACATCACATTTACAGTATGCATTCAACCAATGTAAAACATCACATAAACAAGAACAAAATCACATTATCATCTTAAAAAACACAGAAAAAGCCTTTGACACGGTCCAACTTCCATTCATGATAAAATCCCTAAAAAAATAGTAATAGAAGGATCTTAAGTCATTCTGATAAAAGCCATTTATGCCAAACCTGAGAACATTGTATTAAATGGGCAAAAACTAAAAGCTTTCCTTCTAAAATTAGAGAGAAGACTAGAATGTCCAGTGTCACCACTCATATTCAAAGATCCAGAATATCAAGAGCTATCCTCAGTAACAGGAGCAAAGCAGGAAGCATCACAATTTCAGACCTGAAGTTATATTACAAGGCTATGTGATAAGAATAGCATGGTACCATACAAATAGACATAAATCCATGGGACAGAATACAGGATGCAGAAACTACCTCACTGGAGGGAAGATCGCCTCTGTAACAAATGGTGCAGGGAATATTGACTATCTGCAGGCAGAAGATTGAATGTAGCACCATACCTTTCATCATGTGCTAAGCTAAAATAAAAATATATCAAAGATCTAAATGTTCATATGAAGCACTTAATTTGTTGGAAGATAAACTAGGTAAAACTCTTGAAGACATAGAGTTAGGCAAGGACTTTCTGAATAGAACCCCAATGGCATGAAAGGTAATACAAGAATCAACAAATGGAATCCTTTTAAATTAAAAAGCTCTGCACATCAAAAGAAACAACCAACAGACTGAAGAGATAACCTACAGGATGAGAAAAAAATTGTTCCAATTATTTCTTAGATAGAACAGTAATACCTAGAATAAAAATACCCCACAAAACAATTAGACAGCCCAATGTAAGAAACTCAGTAAAAAAAAAAAATGAACAACTGAAATAGACATTACTCAGAAGAAGTACAAATGGTCAATAAGTAAAAGAAAAAAAATCAACATCACTGGCCATCAGGTTAAATATCACTGAATTTCATCTCATTCCACAAAGCATGATTATTATCAGGAAATCAAATAATAACAAATACTCATGAGCCTGTGGTGAAAAGGAACCCTTGTGCATTGTTGGTGGGAATGTAAACTGGTATAAGTATTATGGAAATCCTTATAGAAATTCCTCAAAAATCTAAAAGAGAAATTTCATTTGACCTAGCTATTCTCCTTCTATAATCTTCCCCTAAGTGTTAAAGACATCGTGTAACAGTGATACACACATATCCATGTTTATTGCAGCATAGTTCACAATAGCCAAATCTTGAGAGCAGCCTTCATGTCCATTAATAGATGAATGGATAAAGAAAATGTATTTATATACATTGAGGTACTACTATACTATAAAGAAATATAAACTTGAGTCATCTGTGGGAGAATGGATATACCTTGAGAGCACAATGTTAAGTGAAGTAAATCAGACACAGGAATTTACATATTGAATGGTTTCTCTCACATAAGACATTCAAGACATAAATAAAGAGCAATATAAAACGTAGATAATAGGAAGTAGAGAGACAGATGTTGTCAAATGGGAAGGAGATCAAGAGATGGAAAGAGAGGGAGGGAAGGAGAGGGAGATGGATCAGAAACAAATGTTTCTGACATATGTTACATACATGTCTTGACTGCTCACAAGGAATGTAATAATTATGTGATGAAAACATGTACTAATGAAAAATAAAAACAGAAAAGAGAAAATTAAAGACAACATGGCTTGGAAATCAACTAGTATAGTATCTGTACCACAGTTTACTGACTGAAGTGCAACCCTACCTGTGGATGTTAGCGTGTAATAAATGTTGGCCACGGCTACATTTTAAGAAAATAAATGAATGCTAGTCAAAGGCAAAATATTTATACTAATGTAATACATTTAGGCAATCAAGAACTGAAATATTAGCCACAAATATCACACTTGGTCAAAATGATATTTAATTACAGATGTCAGAGACGAAAGTGTAATGAATACCCCCAAAGGTTTGGAAGCTTATTCTCCTGAAGTTTCAAGAAGACACTCTTGAAAAATAAGCTTCAGGTAACTAAAATGATGGAGGAACTGGACTAGAAGCTATAAATGCACACACACACACACACACACACACACACACACATATCTGATGAATGAAAGTTGCATTATGTTTGTTAATGAGATTTGATAATATATAATGGGTATATGGGTATAATGGGTATATGTGTGATAATGTATGAAGAATCTGAGGAATAATCAGGAAAATTTTAGAAGTACAGTAAGTTCATTCATTTCCTTATAAAGAAAAAAATTTTTAAAGGATGTGATTTCAAGTTAAATACTAGGTAAGAGGAAGAAATAGGAAGAATATTTATTGGCTAATTTCTATCATGTATATTATGTGGAATCAATAGCAAAAGAGAGTAAAAGGTGAGAGAAAACTAATGGTACTGTTACAAAAGTAATGAGAACCAAGTTGCAAACCTTCCCAAATATCAAAGATATGCTAAAAACAGAAGTGAGTAGAAATAAAGTAGAACATATATTTAAAGACAGAATATAATAATGCATGTGTATATCCAAGATATGATAGATTGAACTAAGTACATGGAATGTAAAAGTAAATATAAATATGCTTAATTATTAAAAATTTTACAATGGGATTGTATAATGAAGCAAAAATCTAATACTATGATGTATACAGGACATATAATTTGAAAACAATTCAGAAAGTGATTAAAAATATAAGAAAACAGTAAATCTTTCTAGCTTGATAGTTGACTAAGTAACACGTAGATCTGAAATGTTTAAAAAAAAGAAGAGCATCTTGTGATCTCATGGCTTACAGTCTACAAAAAAGATGTAACAATTATTAATTAAGCTTATAGCACCATAACCCAACAACAAAGAAACTTAGACAAAAACATACCAATGATAGGTAATTTCAGTACATTCTCTGAATCTAAATTAAATCAAGGGGATAAAAATATTAATATGGACATAGATCTAAACATTACATATATCTTTTAAATATTCAACATAGATAGTAGAAAATACACTGTTTTCAAAAGCATGTGGAAGCCTAGTGTGCTGGCACATGCCTGTAATCCCAGCACTTGGAAGACTGAGGCAGAAGGATCACTGGGAGTGTAAGGGTAGTGTCATGGTTTGTGTTTAGATGTCCCCCCAAAGCCTCATGGGCTCATAGAACTTTTGTGCAAGTGATTCAATCTAGAGTGTGAGATTAATTCCTAGTGCAATGCTGGTATTAAAGGTATGGGATTAAGAGTGAGTGATTGCTGGATCAATCCACTGATTAGATTGGCACCACCCTAATCCCAGTAGACTGTATACAATATAAGGAACAGAAAGAGGTTTATTTAGCTCTCCCTTGCTTACTTTTGTTGTTTTCTGTTGCCATAAACTGTTTCTCCTCTGGGATGCCCCTCTACCAAGCCACTCTGCCTTGGAGCCAGCCAATTATGGGCTGAAACCTCAACAAACTGTGAGCTAACTAAACCTTTCCTCTCTTTAACTTTGGGCATCAGGTATTTTGTCTCAGCAACAAGAAAAGTAACTAAGACAGGCAATCTCTGCTGCATATGAATTCAAGGCCAGCCTGAACTACACAGAGAGACTCAGTCTCAAACAGCAAAGCAAACTAATAAACAACAACAACAAAAAAATCAAAGGCATGTGAAACATTTACAAAAATTTATCATTTTTAAACAACAAAGAGAATCTCAATCAATTCCAAAAAATAGGAAAATTACAAATAATATTTTTCAATTGCAGTGTAATAGCACATAAATTAGCAAAAACATTATAATATTTTAATTAACTCAGACCAAAGAAGTTATCAAAGGAAATTTTATAACCTTCAAAATAGTTATAGCGATAAAAAAGGAAAAAGAGAAACAAATGAAAATCCCCTCTTCAAACAGCATCAGTACTGATAACAAAAAGGAGAAGGCTGATTGAACAGGGCTAGGCTGCACAGGCCTATAATCCCAGTTACTTGGAAGGTTGAAACAAAGAGGATCATTATCTTCATAACAGTCTAGGCAGCATAGTGAGGCCAGCATAGACAGCACAGTTCAGGGATACGAATCTCTCCTCTCTTTACTGACTGTGAGACCACTGCTCTCCATTCACCCGAACTTGGACAGTGGCCCCAAATCAAGCTTGACACCTCCCCAGGGCTTACTTTCTGGTGATCCCAGATAAGGGAAACAAAGACACCAAGCCTGTTAGGAAAAATGCTTAAAATTCCAAAACAAGTTGCAGATGCCTCAGACCTCCCTGAATGCTGTACAATAACTTCCTTGCTCTGGAATTCATTGAAAGTTAATGCATATGGACTCCATCTTATATATACAATTATAACAGAGTGAATTATTGGAAAAGACATGCAGTAGATGCTATGGACAGGGCTCAGCACCCTGTCAGTCATATTGTCAATCACGCTCTGCAGAACCCTGACTAGAAGCACTTTAAAGTGGGTGGGGCATTTAAATCCCTACACCCCATGCCCTCTGTTTTCCTTTTTTTTCAGGCTCAAGCCTGCCCTATGCAATCATACTTTAACTTAAGTTTGCTGCTGTCTCTTTGCTGCTGTGTGTTGCATCCAATTGTTTGTTCAACTGGAAACCTGTCCTCAGATTCTGTAACACACAGTAACAACACCACATCATGGATATCAAACCAAACAGAACCCAAATCCAACTAAACAGGCATAAAGACAAATCAGCAATTAATGAGCTAGAAACAAGAAAAATGTAGACCAGCTCAATAAACAATGACAATAAAAATAGCCTGCTTAAAAATAGCAAACCACTAATTTACTCAAGAAAGAAATGGGGAAAAAACTCCACAAATACATAAAATTATAAATGACAAAATGTGAAAAATTATCAAAACAGAGAAAAGTTAAAATAATCAAAGGAGATTATTTTTTATATTATATGCATTTAAGTTTGAAAACCTGGATGAAAATATATAAATTTTAAGAAAAATGACATTGCAGAATTGACCCTAATAGAGAAAATAAACTGAAAAATCACAGAAAAAATAAAAACATAAAGAATTTCCCTTCAAGAAGCACTGTTTTTAAGGGTCCAATAAAACCTTCAATGATGATTTCCAGTTGGAGTAAAATTACTCCAAGGCATAAGAAAAAAAAGGAATATTTAAAATTTGTTTTATGAAATAAGAGCGTATTGACCGCCAAACTTGAAAAAAATGCACCAAAAGAGAAAATTACAGAATAATCTCACATATGAATAGTAATTTAAAAGTTGTAAATTCTTAGAAGAGAGAATTAAACAACATATTAAGAAAGTGCATCATTACTAAAGTAGGGTAGAAATACAGATAGACAAAAAATGATACAAGGAAAATCATA
>PVJX010008462.1:0-37617 GCA_004027295.1 Dolichotis patagonum
AACAGAATATTAAAAGCCATCAGAGAAAAGAAACAGATCACCTATAAAGGAAAACCCATCAAAATCATGGCAGACTTCTCGACACAGATCATCAGGTCAAGAAGAGCTTGGAGTGAAGTAATTCAAGCCCTGAAGGAGAACAACCTCCAGCCCAGATTGATGTATCCTGCAAAACTCTCTCTAGAAATTAATGGAGAAAAAAGATGCACCCATGACAAAGACGAACTAGGAGAATTTGTGACCACCAGTCCAACCCTACAAAAAATACTGAAGGACATTCTAGGGAAAGAGAACAAGAATATGAGCATTTCAGGAACAGTGGCAGAGAACCCTCAGTGAACGAGGCAGACAGTGGAGTGGAAGAGAAAAATAGACTATCAATGGCGGAAAAATAGAATAGCAGAAATGAGGCAGAGAAGATTGGCTATAATCTCTAGTACAGAGGGCCTCAAAATACTAACAGAGAGAAACACAGGCAGAGTAGATCAGGAGATAGGGTCCATTGAGCTGCTCTATATAGGGAGGCAGTGGGACCCAAAACAAGCAGTGCACCCCATGGGAGGGAAAGGGGAGGAATTGTCTAAAAAAGGGAGGCAGATGATATTGTTAATGGGGTAACAAGATTTAAAATTTACATTATTCTCACCACTCTGCTTGGATGGATTACGTGCTGTTCCAGTTTGTCTACTTACGCTAGACTTGAGGACATGGTCAGCTATCCCAAAAATAAGAGGACATATTATGGTAATCATCCCTAATTTTCCTATCAACTTAACCTGAAGTCCTTTATAACTTATACTGTCTTATTATGACTGATCTTATTTGAATCTGGTTTGTTAGATTGCTACTTTGTATTGACTGATTTTATTTAAATCTGTTGTGATGGATAGCATCCAGTCTAAGAGTATAGGCAACTACACTAAAGATGACAACTACACTAAAGATGACAACTACACTAAAGATGACAAGATTCACTAAGATACCCACTCTGGTTTGATTACTACTTGCTTTTGAAGTCTTATAATGTCTTTAATGCTTTGTTTTTATTAATGTTATTATATACTGCTGAGACACCATGGAAACCATTGTAGATCACCTTGTATTGCGGTTTTATGTGACTTTTCTGCCCCATGCTTTTCTAGGAATTGTTTTGTTTAATCTTGGTTTGTTTTGTTTTTCCTGCTAATACAGAAATGATAGCTATATATGTAGAGACTCATGCATGTGTAGAGCTTATAAACAGTTTATGAGAACCAACTATTTAACACATGTTGAAATGAACAACTACTTTGAAGAAAAAGAGATACTACAATACCCAGTGCTGACTCCATAATATCATGACGTGAAGTCCAGCAAAACTATCACTTTTTGTTCAAAGTGATCTTAGCTTGCTTTGCCTTGTTTAAGTTCAACACACATTAAGGTATGGACAGCTGTTTTGAGGAGAATGAGAGACACTATGATAGCCATTCTTGGCTTCCCTAATGTCTGGTCTTGAAGACCTGTAATGCCCTCCTCGTCCTGCTCAGATCAATTCCATACTAGGTTGTTTCATGTGAATTCCCTATATGTGACAATATGGACAACTATTTGGAAGAAAACAAAGAGTCAATATGATAGAGAGTGAATATCTCCGATTGTCTAGTTTTGAAATTTTTGTCTCTTACGTTGCTTTCTTGTGATCTGCTTTGCTCTGATTTGTTGTGTACCCTTTTGATATAATTGCATGTATATTTGACTGGGTAAGATGGATGACCATATTGCTGTTTTTGTCAGATCGTGGAGCAGAGCTGTTAACAGTCTCACTGTTTGAATGTCTACTTTATATGTTTTAATTTTGTAATTTGAACAACTATTTCCAAGAAGTCAGTATGTAATTTGTCAAGTAATAATTTCTTAGGTTTTATTGTTGTTGTTCTTTTCCTTTTTTCCCTGGAATACTGTATTGTCGCTACCCTTTTTTCTGTTTTGTTTTGTTTTGTTTTGTTTTGTTTTGTTCTCTTTAAATAAAATTATTAAAAAAAAAAAAAAAAAAAGGCCCACATCAATCTTTCAGCCTGCCTGTAAGCTGCTGGTCAACTTACTCAGTGGCACTGATGATCCTGAGCAGTTCTTCATGACAACCGTCCGCAGAAGAGCTGACAATAGCATTCTGGGGGTCGTCTTCAGGGACAATTTCAAACTGAGGACAAAAGAACAATGAGACCTATTTGCCAGGAGGAAGACGCAGAGTCACACTACTCCTACAAATATTTCTTCACTCTAAGAAGACCCTGAAGCTGCTATATACACTAGAATCTGGGCACAATTTCCTGTCAAATCCAAACAAGTAAACAGAGAAAGGCCTCTATTTCCATTTTACACCCCCAGGGTAACTGTTTTGTTCCATACCTTCTTATCCATTTACCTGTATCATCAAGCTCAGATACAAATCCTGTTTTGAAAACAAATGAGATCACCCTCCATGTCCAATGGTATGATTTTTGTTCCCATCTGCACATTTCTCTTAAGAAATACAAGATTATCTTGAAGTACAATATTCTGGGTCAAAGGATGTATTTCTTAAAATTACTGATATTACCAAATTGCTCTACAAAAAGATACCAATTTTCATGCTTATATGTCCTTGTTTTCCTATACCCTGCTCAAGATATCATCAAACTGATACTTGCCTATGGGAAAAATTAAGGTCTCATTTTTGTTTTATCTGACTGCTTTTTTATCTTATTCTACAGGCACACTTCTCTGAATATTAATCCCTTGCCATATATTTTCTTCCTGTTGGGTGTTACCTCTGACTGCGGTGTTGTCATTTAAAAGTGTTTAAATTTTTAGTAGTCTAATCTATTATTTTCCTTTATGGGTTTCATGTCTTGCTAAAGCAAACCTTTTCATCTTACCCTAAGATTTTAAAAAGTTCTACATTTTCCTTTAATATTTATAGTATTAAAACATTTTGTAAAGTTAAAAGTGATTAATTCACATTGACACTCAGACAAATCAATGAAACAGAATCATCTGAGAACAGATCCAAACGTTACATGTTTAATTTATGTACTAAAGTCAGTTGATGTTGGGAAAAAATTAAAGCTAAATGCCTAGTTCAGAAAATACCTACAAATATTATTTAGGTTAGTTAGCTAAACATGAAACCTGAAAACCTTACAGACTCCTTTTCAAAACTGTTTTAGCATTTTCTCATTCAAAGGAAATTAAGAATCAGCTTATCATTTTCATTAAAATTCGATTAAGATTTTGATTAGATTTGTGCTGCATTTACAGATTTGTCATGAATGTGGCAAAGATGCTTACCAATAGTCTTTCTGTTTGAGTGTTTTCCAAAGAGAACTGCTGCCAACCCCAGTCACGGGATGCTCAGCTCTGCCTAAAGTGCCGTAACTGACACGGCACTGCAATACCACCCAGGCGTGTCAGGCAGGCTCGGGGTTTCTCTGTACAATGGTTCCTTACCTTGCCTTTACTGATTCCCACCTAATCTGTAACTTCATTAGTGAAATCAGAAACACAGAAAATGGTCTAATTTTTTCTAAGGACCAAGAGCTGAAGGATGGGAAAATGAAATATGTAGTATTTTACACTAAGAAGGATGAAGAAAAGTATCTAAGAAGAGTAGGATTTGGGACTCTCAGGTCCTTACGCGTATGCACAGCCTCTTTTGAGTATGCAGTCTCCTTCCTACTTCTGCTTTGGTCCAACCTGAAATGGCAGTGCCTCAAACTAATCTTCCCTGAGCCTGTACTTAATGTAAGCAGGGTTGATCCGGCCTCAGCCAGACATAATATGGACAGTAGAAGTAGCACAGTTCTGAGAATTAGACAAATGTAGATTCATATCTCAGCTGAAGGTGTGACTTAGGGCTAGCTGCCTTTTCTGCATCTGGGGTTACCCAAATGGTAACTATACAGTGTCTAACTTGCATCAGAACATGTGACACATAGTGACTGGTGGCTGGAACAGACAAGGTTCTCAAAAAAAAAAAAAAAGTAGTTATGTTCCAGTGGGTACCTGAGGCTGCACACCTCCATCCTTGATCCGGCAGGTGTACAAACACATCTGGTCTGGGCACTTCATGCTGGCATACACTCGAGTACTGCTGTAGCCCACAGGGTAGATGGCACTCTCATCATGGAAGCCAGGTCGGTCGGTGATGATCTATAAAAAAAGATTCCCCCAGCCTGAGATTGAGGGACTGAAGGATTTACAAACAAGCCCAGTTTACCTTTAGAACCACTGCGGGGCTGCAAAGAGTGAAAGCACCAAGAAGTGTCTGCTATACAGCAGACAAAACTGACCTGGCTTTGTGGGGACTGGACTCTTTCTGGGCTTGGTATGGATCAGCAGGGGCTGTTGCTAGTAGGCACAGGGAGGGAAGGCTCAACCCCATTACCATGCTTCTCTGCCTCTCCTCTCTGCAGTCGCTGGTCTCACTCACCTCCCCCAGGCTATACACTGTTAGACCCCCTAGTCCGATGGGAAACACAGGCCGTCCAGAGGGATCCAGGGCAATGGGCTGGACCAGCTTGCGAGCACCTCCCTCCAGTTTCTTTTTCTTGGATGTTTTCTTCAGAACTGAAACGCAAATCTGGGGTCACCCACTTTAGCCCCCTCTCAATGCTGAGGGGAAGGGAAAGATTTACATGTGAATGCTAAGTGCAGTAAGCCAATCATGGTTTTATATACAGATGGTCTTCGACTTACAGGGTTGTTAGGTACTGATAAACCCATCCTAGCTGAAAATACTGTACACTGAAAATGCAAACAATGTACCAGATGCCATAGCTGGCAACAGTGTTTCCCTTTGTGGTCCTGTGGCTGAGTGGGAACTGCTGCTGACTGCCAGTCTCCAGCAGTGCAACAGAGTGTCACTCTGCAGATCAATATCCCAGGAAAAGATCAACACTCAAAATAGTTTCTACTGAATGCCTATCACCTTCACCCCATTGTGAAGCTAAAAAATCATTAAGCAGAACCATTGTAAGTTGGGGACCATCTGTATTCACTTCAAAGGCACATGGGCTTCTCCCAGAAGCCCTGAGTATCTCTATAACCTGCCCACAGGCAGTAACTAATTCCAATGTTAGCAGCAGGAGCTAAAAAGTACAGAGGACTTACATATTAAATCCTCTGTACTTTTATGATCAATTTCCCAAGCTAGTAGTGTGCTCAAGAGGTGACCTAGCCCATTTCCCTGCTTCTAGAAAACACTGAAGTGAATGTAACCCAGACATACTGGCGCAATAGGGAGAGAGGAAGCCTCACCCTGCTCCCTTTGCATTTAACCAGATCTGACTAGACCCTTTCCACTGGAAGGGACTCTAATAAGACACTTGTGTTGGAAGGGCCTTTATGAGAATTATGAGATGTAGGCATGCATGTGGCCACAAGTGGCTAACAGTGCCATGTCTGAGTCATTGTGGTTGAGCCACTGGGGCAACTGATATACTGTCTCCCCAAAGTACCTTCCAGTTTGTTGTTCTCTTTGCCTTTTTCCTTTTTCTCCTTCTTGGCTTTCTTTCCAAATGGCTCCTCAGCCCCAGTGCTGGACCCAGACGTGGGCCCAGCTCCCTGTATAGTTCCCACAGAGCTGGCCACACCATAAGTCAGGGGCAAAGTGGAGCTGTGGGAAGGAGCTGCAGCCTGTACGTCCCCTTCAGTTAGAGCCTGAAGTTGGAGAAGCTTCTTTAGCAAGTACCTGGGGTCAGGAAGGAAAGGCAGCAGAAGTATGAAATTCTGTTGCAATTCAGTATTTTTCTCAAGTACTGGGGAAAACCAAAGATTATCGCATTCATAAGACTATAGCTCCTGTTGAATCTTGGGAACATGGAGAAGTTAAGCAATACTTCAAGAAGCCTCTCTTGCATCTAGAGGGGTCCTCTACCATAAGGTCACGAGGTGTTAGGCGCTGAGAGGCATATTTTATGAATCAGATATCTATGTACCCACTGTGCTTTGCATTGAGTAGTACAGACCAAATATTCACAGCATGAGCACTTCTTTTACCCTTGGATTTTTAATAAGATTATTTATTAGATGTCTTAAGAAGGCTTTGTCAGACTTTTAAGAAGCAGAGCTGTCTCATCATGGTCCAGCATGACTTGGACACTTGTGAATTTATCCCAAAGGTTGTGAGTTTAACTTTACTTGAACCTAAAATGAAGTCAGCTCACCTTCTTTCTTCTTTTGCTTTAAGGAATTTTTCCTCAAGACGAGCAATTTCATCACAAATAGCAGCATTTTCCTTTAAGAACAATTTGCAACATAATCACATAAAATGAATAAAAGATCAAGGTACTAAATTGGAAGGAGGATCCATATTTGAAACCAAGAAAATCTATGTCATTGGAGAAGAAGGAAGGGCTATTCTACCTTGCAGACAAGCTATAAATAAATCTACAGGGAAAGGCAGGTTCTGTTAAATGCGGGGTAACTATAATTTATGATCCAGTCTGTGACACCTGTTAGTGAAAAGAGGGCACTATCATGGATTATGCCAGAACATTCTAGTAAGATAGGACTGTCCTGGATGAATATGATGTACAGGTACCCTGAGGAGGGTGGCCTTTGATAGTGAAAAGAACACACTACTTAAATTCATACTAGTGTGTAACTATGAGGGTTCATGTGGAAGTGCCTTGAATTTTGAGAAACAAAGAACCTAACCCAAAGGAACTCAAATAACAGGTTTTGAAGAAAACCTAGATGGAACAAAATAAAATCTAATGTATAAAATTCTTAAACTTCATAATTTACTTGTAAACGTTCAAGTATCTTGAACTGTTTCCTGAGTGCCAATCCTGAAGGAAAGGCTCTGTTCTGGATGCTTAAATCGAATGGAACTCAAACAGATGGAACTCCAATGTTCAAATCATCCCTTTTCTTCACAAAACCTTCTTCACATACTTGAAGGAATCAATACCCTTGTTATTTAAACATAGCCTCCAAGCTTTAGATATCTTTGGCACATAGGGGATAAAAGAAAGGGAACAATCAAAGGTCAAGCCCTCTAGTTCCACTTGTTTTCCTACAGTGCACATACCTTGTGGTGAATAAATGCTTCTGGAATGAGTATTCTAATTTTCAAACCCAGATTCTAATTTTCGGACTCAGATTCAAAAGGACACCGCAGGAATCTGGCCCTATTCAAGCAGTGAAGCAAGTTTGAGCAACCCAGAACACTGTGACCCAAAGTTATGGTTGCTAAGAGTTTGTTCGTTCAATAAACCCGATGCCCCTACAGTAAAAGAAAGGAAGGGGCTGGGGATGTAGTTAGTAGTAATGCACTCCCTAGCATGCTTAGGCTCTGTGTTTGATTCCCAGTGAGGTGGAAACAAAACAAAACAAACACTTGGAAGATTCAACGGTCTTATCAAGGAGAAATTACTGAAAGGTTGCAGGAATGTGGCTTAGGGCAAGTAGTGAAGGGGGTGTGGAAAGCTTGGGAAGTAAAATGTGTAGTGTATACACATAATAAATTGGAACCTGAGTATCTAAGTTGGCGACCGGACAGAGCGCTCGAAAACAAATCACGCATCTGCGGGTTCAGTTTTCCTATTTTTAAAACGGTGCCTTATTCTCAGGTTATCTCGAAAACCAATGCATTTCTGAGAATTCTGAATAACGATAATGACCCAAACGTTACTGGCAGATCTAAGTACCGAGGTCTTTATTTTCATCATAGTCGTCTGCAAGGTAGTCGCTAGCCCCATTTACAGACGAGGAAACAAGATCAGGTAAATTAACTTGTCCAAGGACCCAGGGCTAACAAGTAGTAAAGTACACCGAAAAGCTAACACTATATTTATACTGTCCCTCCGAGGCGGGTGACAACTTAGGGAAAGACTTCGCTAGAAAGCAGTCTCGCGGCGGAGACTGGTTGAGCGACCAGCAGACTCACAAACACCGTGGCCTTTGCCGCTTTGCGCAGCCGCAGGTACTTGAGCCGGTACTTCTCGTTTTGGCTCTTCTTCGGAAGCTTTTTCATCCTGGCCTTGCTTGACTGCAGCGGGGCTCGCGGCGAGGAGGCGGCGCTGCCCAGCAGGCTCATAGTCCGGCCCCAAGGCGGGGGCTCCTGGACGCGGCCCGCATTGGATACGAGGCCGAGGAGGGGGTGAAGCAGCGGTTTTGTTTTCTATGGGTTGGCGGAACTTGGAACCTTGGAAACTAGCTTTCCAGGAAGTCCCTGAAGCGGACGGTAGGACCAGAGTCCCGGCAACCGAACGGGCCACCCGCGCTCCTCGGCACTTCCGCGTCTGTCCTGGAAGTGAACCCCGCCGGAAGTTACGTAAGGACGCAGACCGCCTGTAACTTCCGGGCTTGGAAGGCCGGCAGATTGTGACGCCGTGAATCCGTAGAGTGGAAGAAACCGGGGGTTCGCGGAGACCGGAGAGGGGCGGCGGAATTAGGATTAGAGTCCCTAATGAGAGTCCCGCAAGTCTGTGTGCCTTGCGGAGGATTATCGTTGCCCCAAGGCCGCAGTAAATAAAACCTGACCAACACTAGCTCTTGTTTGCGCTCTTACGGGGCCCAGCATTTCAACACCGGCCTCGGATTGTAGGAAACGCTCGAACGCAAGTGCTGGGACTCTGCTTCTTTCCTTTGTGCTGCTTGCGCAAATAATTGTTACGTTGTGATCGTCCTCGGAGCTGGGTCGACCGTGGTGAATAGGAAAAGAGGCCTTGGCTCTTTGACGGTTTGGAAACAAATAGGGACAGTGGAAGACTTAAGCAGTCTTGGTAGCGCAAAGTAGACCGTCAGTATTTCTCTTGGTGAAACCCTCAAGTGTGTTTCTTTACCTAAACCTGTATTTTTATAATTCTGACTTAACAACCAACGACTTCATTGGAGTTTTTTTTTTTTTTTTACAATTATAAAACTTTTCTTGCAAATCTTAGAAATTTAGAAAATACAGAAGGAAGATTTAAAAATTTTTTTCACAGGGCTGGGACTGCAGCTCAATAGTAGAGCACTTTCCCTGGATTTGATACCCAGCACTGATAAGAAAATAGGAAGGAGAGATAGAAATTATGGAAAGTCTAGTCACATTTCAATAAAAATTTTTATTCCCAGCAGAACAAAACAAAACTCCCCCAAATCCAGAACAACCCCCACCCCTCAAGCCCTCAAAAACCTTGGCACAAACCACTGTTAATGTTAGTGGGTGTTTATATTTTCATGCAATTTTATGCAGGCCAAACTGCTGAATATGTTTCTGGTTTGTTTTCCATTTTCATTTATCATTGTCATTTTAAAGTGTTAAGACCTTATAAGCATAATTAAAATGACTGGTTAATATTCTGGTCATAACTTTTCTAGTTTGCATAATTCTATGTTGCTTGGCTTTTTGATCAATTGCTGTGAGTTTTTGTGTATAAAGAGTTTCCAAGTAGGACTGTTTAGAAGCTGGGACTAGCGCTCCAAACACTGTGACACTACTGACTCATTCTTTTGCTAATTTGTGTAGCAGAATATTTACTTGTTGCTTATGGTCGCACAATCGTTAGGAAACAATTCAAGAGGGAATGACAGACAAGTAAATTGGAAATATTAATACAGTGTATATGTTTATTTCAGAGGTAGATTTTTCCAAGCTATGGGAGTACTCAGGGAAGCAGGGAGGAAATAGAAAGGCTGCTTGAAGGAAATAGACCTCAGTATGCTTTCAAGGGGAAGTAGTGATTGAGTTGGAGGAGAGCATTCTGGAGACAGCTAGAGAAGACAACATATTTCAACGTTTAGCTTCCAACGTTTAGCTTCGCAAGAAGCATGGGAACTGCAAGTCATTGATTAAAGTGAAAGGTGCACGTGGAGGGAAAGGAGGTGGGACAAGTTTTGAGCAAGGCTTAGGTCATGAAAGGGTTTGTGTGCCAACTGCAGAGTTGGGACTTTTTTTGACAATAGAAGTCATTGATGAACATAGATACATCAGCTTATTGCTTGTTTTCGGCAAACATCTGAATTTGACAGAAACAACATAGCTTTTCTACTAATTTATATGTAGAGGGGTCTAAATGGCCTATGCAAAAAATTCTCTCTAGAATTGCATAATTGGCGGCTTTAAAAAGAAATACAGCATGTAAAGCAGCATGGTATTGTGGGCTGATGTGGTCTTTTGGAATCAAATCAGTGCTCCAGGCACAGGGTTGGGAGTTAGCTGCAAGAATGAGCTGATGAATGTGGGAAGAGACTGAAGAATGGGGCTCACTAGCACTTACTGAGTACTTTTTTGTGTAATACTTTTTTTTAGTTCTAAGTGATTACTATTCAGTGATTGGCTATGAGCAAAGGTATAGCATTCCCTGAGCTATTAAAACATCCTTGGGCTGATTAAAAGTTATGAAGGAGCCCGTGGCCCATAATCCCAAGTTTCAGTGAAATGAGTCTTAGGTTTCGATCATGGAAGTATACCTGGATATCTCAAGGCTTCACTGATGACAATGCAGGTCACTTGCCTCTGTTTTTAAACCCCAAGAGCAGATTACAAGTAGATGCCATCAGTATCTCTGGGCTCATTTGGCAGGTCACCCAGGGCCTGGCAAGGCTGATGACTTCCACAAACCAAAATTGGACAAATTCTTAGGATTTCAGTTCATATCAAAGAGTTTACAGGGTTTTGACACATACTAATTTCTTACCATGTTGCTCACTTGCTCTTTGAGGTAAGCCAAGTATACACCCTAGAAGGGCCATGGGTTGAATATAGTGAGAACCTGCCTCCATAAATAGCCTTTAGAACTCTCTTATAGAATTCCTAGGTTTTACTTCTGTTTATTTTTACTATCATCATTGAATGTTCCAGACCTGATAGTTTAGTTCTTTGACTTGTGTTCTAGGTTTCATATTTATTTCCATGTCTTAGTTATAGCTTCTTACAAATACAGGTTATATAAATCCAAGTTTAGCAATTCTGAGGTGAGTATTTTTTGTGTATTACTATGCGTGGCTTGTGAAGGTGGTGAGAGACTTTCACTTTGCACAAAATTTTCTTACTCCATAGTTTCTTTCTTAACTATGGGTGTTCATCACATACCCGTTGGGTGAGATGTTTAGGTTTTGAGGGTTCTAAGCCAGCCAATAAAGTCATGAAGTCAACCACTGTGTCAATATTATGCTTCTCTGTGGTTGTGTCCTTCAGCACACACAAGACACTCAGCCAGCTAAAAGAGATGAGCTCAGAGATGTTGGCTCGGAGGAAAAGAAGGATCACGTTGAGGTCATTGATGGGGCATCCGAGCATCTTTCTGCTGAGGAGATCAAAAGCTGGGAGCATCTCATAGATGGATAGGAGTCGTTTGTCCCACCGACATAGTCGTGTGAGGTTGTATATTATCACTGGAACCAAGAGGGCGTATATTGCTGCACTAGAGAGGCTGATAATCTGGAAAACAGACAGGGAGGTCAGCCTGCATGTGAAGAGATCGGGGACATGGGTCTCATCATGCAGCATCCCTGTCTTGATGGAGCAGCTGAATTCTTCTTGGAAGAAGATACTCAGATGGTAGTGACCAAGGTACAGGTAAATGGCTGCTGTGAAGAGGAGCAAGAGGGAGTTCTTTAGGAGGTAGGTGGCCACTAGTGAATGTGAGCGCTGCTTACACGCCAGGTACCGCTCTAGCAAGGGAAATTCAAAGTATCGTTCTTTCCGGGCCCTGGGCAGGAAGAAAGGAGGCACAGTTAGGAAGAACAGTTTAGAAACTCACCCTGTGAGTCATGTGGGAAAGTAACAGATCTGAATATTCAACAGGATATTCTTGGTGCACATGGAAATCTGCCATTGCTTCATGTGAAACAAGTGTGTGAGTATACCTTGACTCCTCATGGTGAGTGCAGTGTGATAAACTCGGAGAATGATCAGTGAGTAGTGAATGGTCACAGAAGACTTAGGCCCAACATGGTGGACTAAACTCTAAGCTGAAGGAGTCTTGTCTGTTGTCTGTTTTCCCTTAAGATAATGTTAGCATCCTGTGTGCAGCTATAGCTTTGTTGCTCCAACCTGTCTCCAGAGCACGCACACTAATGTATCTGAGGCACCCAGGTATCAAATGAATGACTAGAAAGATAAATGATTTGTTCAGGGAAAGTGGAGGAGGTAAAATAGAAACTTTCTGTCACTTGGTGTAGGTTGAATATTCCCTTCCCAAAATGCTTAGGGCCAGAAGTGTTTCAGATTTTGAAGTTTTTTGTTTTGGATTTTGGAATATTTACATAGACTTCACCAAGGATGCTCAAGAATTTTTGAATTTTGGGTGTTTCAATGAGGGGTATTCAACCTATCGTTAGAAGTTTGAAGGAACTGGGGAGAGAGGTGTTTGCATGCCTGTAATCCCAGCACTCAGGAGGCTGAGGCAGGAAGATTGCCATGCGTTTGAGATCAGCCTGAGTTACATAGTTTAAGACCACCCTGCACTACAAAGTGAGACCCTATTTCAAGAAGCAAAAACAAAAATAAACACAGTTTGAAAAATGTAGTTGGTGACTACGTTGAGGCCTTGGGCAAAAATTTGGGAGAATTCAGATGTTTTTGATAGGCCTGGGGTGGGGGTGCTCAGGGCTTCTGAGCAAGAGAATAGGGTACTCGGCTGGTACTTTAGAGAGATAAATCCTTTTGTGGCTCAGTGTGTTTATCTATAAACTACAGGTAGAGCCCTTTCCCTTTTAGAGGAATTACAGAAAACTCACGAGGTTATGTGTGAACACTTTGCTGTCTTGAGAAGGATGAGCAAGGGTAATGAAGATTACTCTGCGTGGGGACCATCTGAATGCTCAAGCAAATGCCTCAGAAAAGGTGGAGAAAGAGCTTACTTGTCCAGCTCATCCCAGAAGACATGGGGGTCGGAGCTCTTCTGCCGGATCTTCAGCATGTGCTGCACCAGGCGGATGGAGCGATTGTAGGATTTGTCCAGTTCGCTGATGATGAACAGCAGGTCTGAGCTGAGGGCTGGCACGGCTGCACACTGCCACAGCAGTACTGGCAGGTACATGGCCACGGCCAGGCCCATCAGGGAGTAGGGGAGCGCCTGCAGGGCGAGAGCTGGCTGAGCCTTGAGCGACAGCACTGCATGAGGGGCTCAATTCCCCCCTGTTCCTGCCTCAGGGGGAAACATGGCAATCAGAATGGGCTCAGACTCTCCTGATGGGGAAGAACATAGTGAGACCTGGTGGAGAAGGAACTACAGACCTTTTGTCCTCCACAGATCTGTGATCTATAGCTTTTTCGGATCTATAGGCTGAATAGAGAACCAAGGAGAGGAGAAAGGGCAAAATGAGAGAGAGAGAGAGAGAGAGAGAGAGAGAGAGAGAGAGAGAGAGAGAGAGCACGCGAGAGCATGGGATATAGGAGAGGGGGGAAGAGAGACAGTTGAGAGGTCTCCCGTATGCTGTGTGTCAGGCTGGGTGCCAGCCTGCGGTCCTGGCCAACAGCGGCCACACATTCCAGAGGACAGAGAAATCCCATTTTTTCTGTTTAGCTTTCCTTGGCTTCTCAGATGTACACTGTTCCCCCCGCCTTCATCCCTGGATTGTTGCTGATGTTGAACGATGACCCTATTTTGAAATTCTTTGGGAGTTCTCTCAAGTATGTAAGTACATAAACTGACTTCTAGTTAGGAATGCATAAACCTTGTCTCTTCAGCTGCGTTATTAGCATCCTGAGATAAGGAATTGAGATGAGTTGAATTGTGTTTGTAGTTTCTACCCTACTCCAAATATGTGGGTGCTTTAATCCTTAGTATTTCAGAATGAAACCATATTTGGAAATGGTGTTGTTGTGGATATAATTAGTTATTTTGAAATGATGTAGTATTAGAGTGCAGTGGGCTCCTAATCCAATATAAGCGTTGTCTTTAAACACAGACACATAGACACAGACACACAGACACACACACGCACATGGAGTGTATCATCTTACAGTTCAGTGTTGGTTCTCCTAAGGTTGTGAGAGACAGAGCTTGTAGGCTCTTCGCTTTGGCTGGCAGGTGCAGCACCCCGAGTGTTCTTCCTGTGTGCACATCTACCTCTTGATTGAGTGTGTGTGTGTGTGTGTGTGTGTGTGTGTGTGTGTGTGTTTCCTAAACAGGATAAGTACACTGTGCCTCAAGAGAAAATAGAACCTTTTCACTTCTATTCAAGAAATGGCACTCCTTGAAAAATCAGCCTTCCACTCCTACAGAGGGGTTTCTTTAGGTTTGAAGTAGAGTTTGGGTTTAGAAAGCTGCCTAGAGGTCTTGATGATCGGGCATTTTGATTCTCCTGACGTGTGAATCTGCTTGGTAATATCTTGAATTTGTCACTATCTAAGGCCCTGCTTGAACTGCCAGTGATGGAGACCTCCTGGGCTTTCTTCATTAACTCTCTGGTTTTGTTGGAGTCCTAGAACTGTTAACATTTTGAGGCCTAATAAATAATCATACCTAGAAAACGCTGTGAGTGACTTCTCACTAAACACTGAACTGAAAATACATCCCTAGTTCCTCACGACACCCGCCAAGATGACAATAAAGGATAAAAAGGCATACTCTTCTAAACACAGTGAGAACAGGGGAGGCAACAAGAGCAATGACACGTTGAAAGCTGGAAAGGAGCTGTGTGATAGGCGACATCACTGCATAGTCCAGGTGGGGAGCTGGGACAGGGGCAAGCAAGCTATTTGCGACTCAGGACCAGAAAGCCTCCAGATCGGGTGAAAACCTTACCAAATGAAAGGGTAGTTAGAGCTGAAAATAGGAAAATTGAAAAATATATATGAGAAACAGCCTTGCAGCTGTGTTCTTCTGTAAGGTGATACACTCCAGCAACCACTCTTTCCTTCCCTATCCAGAGGCTTGAGGTTTACTCTGCAGAGATGAAAGCAGATTCAACACTGCATTTGAGTCCACTGAGGGCAGAGGAACCGTGACAAGCAGCTGGATGAACACTGGTGCATCCCATGGCCAAGTTCCCAGAGGGTGGCAGCCAGGCTTAATACCAGCTGTACCTGGGCTGCCCCACAGATGAAGGATTGAGCGATTTGTTCTTACAGGAAACTGTCCAGCCCAGAGAAAAGACTACCATACTGTTTGTCTCCTCGAGGTTTTTTCTAATGAAGTAGATCAAAGGGGACACCTTCAACTAAGGCTGTCTGTCGTCAATCCTCTCCCACAGGCACAGAGCTTCTGATTAGATAGAAACAAGGATCAGCCAAGGGTCAGCGGGCATTTGAAGAATGCTTGAAACAGACAAGTAAGTGGGGCAAGGGTAGACAAAAGATGAGAAGAGGGAGTGTGATTCAGGCATGGCCCCTTCCACTCAGCTGCCAGTTGGGTCTGCTTTACCTTGTGGGGCCAGAGGGATTTTGTCTTGTACTGGCCGGCCTCGTCTTGTTCGTGGTGAACCAGTGAGTCCCAACAGGAACTGTCCACATAAGCGGCCTGCTGCACGCTGAAGTTACTGGGAGTGAAGCAGCTCATTGGAGACCCTGGAACAGGAGTACAGCTTTGAGACGGTCCTGAGGTGGAGTGGAGGAAAGGGAACCCGAGGGGTCATCATCTAAGAGTTTTGAAGGGGCTACCTCCACAATTGTTTGTCAACTTTTGTGTCTGGTGAGCACATAAGAAGGCATCTTCCCATGCCTTCTTTCCAAACCCAGTTTTCTGTCACTTGCCACACTGTCATTTGCCCCTTGCCTTCCAATGCTCTGACAGCATTTTAGGCATGGCAGTACTTGTTTCTCAGGGTGACCCCAGGCAGGCAGGCAGTGGTGAACCCCTGCACTCCTGCAGTTCGGCACCAGAGGGTTTGTGGCTTGATGGTGATGTCTCCTTGCTGAGACAACTGGAATCTTCTAAAATGTAGAGAATTAACTGCCTGGACTTCTGAGCCCCAACTCATGCAAAATGGCATGGTGCTGAAGGAAAGCAGGCTTGGAGGAAGGTCTCTGACATCTTTGTTTTTCCATCATTGTCCAAAAAGAGGCACAGTGGGGAACCAATACCTTTCTGCCTCTTACAGATGAACGTAGAGGCAGCAGAAGGCTGACATATCTCACTGGGAAATGCACCATGCTGACAGGAAAGTGGACCAAAAGATGGAGGGAGCAGGGGAGAGAGGCAGCCTACATTCTTACACCACAAGGATTGTAATCATGATGAATTATGAACGTTACTAGTGAAAAAAGAGACTAAAAAAAAAAAAAAAAACAGAATGCAAACCAGAGGTCCCATTTCTTAGGAAGTCCACATTCTCTTTGATAGAGGTAGTGGATTTGCTGAGTTAATCCAGCACCTGAAACACTGCGTATTTGTGTATGTTAATGTGTGCAGCAGGAGTCTGTGGAGAGAAAGCAGTAGATTTATCCAGCTTCCATGAATAAGGCTGTGTTAGGCGCTTCATATATGTTCTCAAATTAGCAACCCTGGAGGTGGAGGTGGAAAGAGGGCTCGGAGAAAATGAGAGACTTGTTAACATTGCAGCTAAGACAAAGATGTCTCAGGCCCAGAAAAGATGCTAGGGCCCCACCGTCTCTTACCCATAGGAAAACCAGAGTGAAAGACTCATTACTGAAATGACGCAAAATACATGAAACTGACTTTGCGGCTCTTTATTTTTATTGCGTGATTTCGGTGATGATTTAAAAACCATCTGGGCATCTCTGCTTTGCTGATGCCGAGACTCATACCATGGCTGCTCCTTGAGTGATGTGGCCCGGTGTTGTGGAAGCTTGTAGTGTGGGAACTGTCTCACTCCCGAGTCTGCGCGAGCAGTGCAATAAAGTGAGGTCTTAAAAGCAACTTACCGGAGGAGAACTCCTGGGCGAACGCCAGGGACATCAGCAGCAGGGGAAAGCCTACAGCCACGAACTTGGCCATCCTGTCCAGGGGCAGCTCCAGGCGCAGGCCTTTGAGGTGGGAGCCTCTGCGGTCGGGCAGCAGGGCATCGGAGAGCATGTACTCCGCGGCAGTGTGTGCGAGCGACATGATGCTGCCGAACTTGGGGCCGCAGGGGTGGCAGGAGGTGTCCGGGATGGTGGGGTGCGCTGCAGCCACAGCCTCGCGGACATCTGTGGTAGGGGCCGGCAGCGGTTCTCTAAATACCTGCCCGGAATCTGAGCCAGGCACCCTGGTAATTAGTGGGTCCTTGCTGAGGAGGGTCGGGCTTCATGTGTGGCTGGTGCCAGGCTGCTCGCTTTGGATTGATGAAGTCCATGGCTTTATGCTGCCCTCTCATTAATAAAGTATTTTCAGCAGGGTGGTGCAGAGAAGGAGGGCTGTGGGGTCAGGCTCCCCGTGTAATTGATGTGGAATTTGGGTGGGGATTGCTTAAATGTGTTGAAGCCCTTCATTTTGTGGTTTGGGGTGGGAACGGACTCAGGTCAGGTTGCTTACTCTACAGAGGAGTTTTTGTTCAGTGTCTTTCCCAGAAACTGCTCTGTACTTGGTGTTAAATTTTCTGTCCTGATCTCGGTTTTCTTCCCAAACATTTCAGCATATTTATAATTTCCATTTTCTTTTTTAGCCCCATCAGTTCCCTAGAAATCTGGGGGCTGTGCTTACTCTTTAATTGTATGACTTCAGGCGAGTTGCTTTGTCTCATTTTTCTCATCTCTCAAGCGTTAGGAACTTAAGGATTGTGGGGATCAAGAGTGTTGTATGTGAAAGTGCTCTGTGAGCCGGAAAGAGCAGAGCAAGTGCTGTGGTTTAGATAAGTGTCCCCTAAAGGGTCCTGTGTTGCAGGCTTGGTCCCCAGCCTAGGGTGCTATTGGGAGGTGGCAGAATCTAGTGGAAGGAGGTTAGTTCACTTGGAGCACTGGGTTTTGAACTCAGGACATTTTCTCTGACCTATAACCCCAGCCCTTTTTTATTTTGAGTCAGGCCCTTGCTGAGTTGCCTAAGCTGGGCTCAAAGTTGTGACCTTCCTGCTTCAGGCTCCATTGTGTTTCTCTTTTGTGTCCTGGTGGCCATGAATGGGCAGCTTCTTTTGCCGTGTGATGTCACCATGATGTACTTTTCTGCCGCAGGCCCAAAGCAATAGGGCCAAGTGATCAGGGACTGAAACCATGGGCCAAAATAAATATTTTCTCTCATTAAGTTGATCATGTCTGTTATTTTGTCACAGTGATGGAAAATGTAACACAAATGTCTGCTCTTCAAATTGGTGGTTTGGATGAGAGAATAGGGTATTCTTGTCACTGGTGTTGTCTTCATATTTGTTATTAGATGCCATTAACAGGCCTACATGCTAGTTCACTTTGGCTGTATCCTTCCAATGAGTCAGAGTCCATGGGCCTAAGGGATTTGCCCATTTTATACCTACACAGATCCTATGCAGCACGAGTCCACTCTTGTAGCACTGTAGACTATGGAATTTCTGTTCAGATGGCTTCAACCTGCTGCTTCTGAGACCTGTGTGGTCTTTTTCCTCAGATGCATACTCAAGACTGTGGTGTTGGGGTGAACATCCAGGCTTTACGGTACTTGGATGTGGGGGGTTTAGGTGGAATTTAGTCCTGGGGTGTTCACTTGTGAAATTGTGAGATTGCTTTTGCTGATTACCATTTAGCTGGGTTTAGGAGAAAAGGCTCTTGGGTTGGGGACCTGGTAAAATAGAAAGATTCTAAATTGGAATGTGGGCATTCCTGATAATTTTGGGGTGTGTGTGTGTGTGTGTGTGTGTGTGTGTTGGCAGATAGAACATATTTTTTTAACTGTCCATTAGCTTGGTTTGTAACATTTCATATTTAGACACATGGTATGTGGGTCTCTGTGTTGGAATTTTTTTAAAAGGGCCCATACATTTGGCCTGGATCTGCGTCTCATTCCACAGGACAGAGGGCATCTCTGACCCACATCTGCCTTGTGTGTGCTCTCTGGACTAACCCAGGCATGGGAACATCAGAACAGCTTATTTCTGTTTTCCACTGCCCTCTCCACTCTCTCATTTTTCTATCTTTTAATTATGTGTGTTTCCCCCAGATGCTTATTTTTGGCTTGAATGCATATATATTCTTTTGCTTCTCAAAAATATTTACATATTTTTGAAACCTAATACATGTACATTAAAATGCACATATGCATGCAGGTCTATAGATTTTTTTACCTCATCAGGAAGCAGAACCCTATCAGCAGCCCAGAAACCACCTCTGTGCTTCTTTCTAATAACTTAGCAAAAGGTGATCATTATCCTAACTTTAAATAGCATAGATTGGTTTTGCATTTTTAATACATTGTATAAGTGAAATCATCTATATATAGTCTTTTGTGGCTTTTTAATTTTATTTATGAGAATGATTAATTTTGCTGCCTGTTTTTGTACTTTATAAACATGGAATTATATGTACTTTTTGTGTCTGGATTCTCTGTTAAAAAAATTTTTTTTTTGGTACTAGGAATTGAACTTATAACTTCACACTTACCAGAAAAGCACTTGACCTGCTGAACTAAACCCCCTACTCTATTAAAGTATTTTTGAGATTTATCCATTCTGTTATATGTGTTCGAAATCCATTACATAAAAAATTGTATAGAAAGTTAGGGTTTAACACAATAGCAAAGACCATTGCTCATTTCAGAGAGTCTGTAGACTGGAAATTTAGGAACAACTTAGCTGGGTTGCTCTGGCTCAGGGTCCATGAAGGCTGCAGACATCTGGATGTGTGGATGGACTATGGTATCTACCAGCAGACTCACTTGGTGGCTGTTGGCTGGAGTCTCAGTTCTTGTTTAATGCTTGGGGTTGGCCACCTTTCTGCACTAATTAGTCTTTAGAGGACAACATGACATGTGATTTTCCCAGGCTAGATGATCTAAGGGAAGTCACAGTACCTTTTATGATCTAATCTTTGAAGCTGGAACTGCTATTTCTGATTTTTATAATTCACTAGACATCATTCAGTTCAACCCATATCCAAGGGAGGTAAATTAAGCTGTATATTTTGAAGGAATGTCAGGTAATCTAATATACTATACAATATATTGGGTGAATTTTTTGAGCACATTCTCCACTATTAAATACAAATGTCAAATTTATTAACATATGATTCATAATATCTTTATATACCTATATTTTATTATATAATTTAAAATATATGGCACAGTTGAATTTTACCTACAGAGAATACCTATAGTCTTTAATTCTGTCATTAGCATTTTATGGAATTAGCTTTTTAATTGATGAATCTATCCCTTCCTTCGCCCACCAATCTTCTTAAAAAATACATTTCAAAGTAAATCACGTACACTAATGTTCTTCTCCCTAAGAAGTTTAGAATGCACATCATTAATTATACTATATTTCAAGATGTATTGAATTTTTTCCCTAAGAGGTAAAATTCACATAAAATCAACTGCACAAAGTTTTATGTGTACATGTGGAGTCTGAGAAATACATATACCCATGTAAATCGTATACCTTTAAGGTTAGAACATTGTCATTGTTCCAGAAAATTACATTCAGTATTGTTTTTGGACATGCTGGTCTTGTTGGTGAAAATCTTCACACTTTCATCTAATTCACCCATCTTTTACTTTCTTAATGATATTAATCAAAGTTCTTTGAAAATTCCTATCACTAACTCCATAATCTGGGAAATTTATGCATCTTTTTTGCTGTCTACTTTTTGCATTCATTATTGGCCATTGCTATAATTTGTATCTGGCCTATCTCTGAAAGCCCACTGTGTTAAAACTCTTGGTCTCTGGCTTCCAGCTATTAAGAGGTGGTAGAAGAACCTTTAAGAGAAAAGGCCTAGCTGTAATCCTAGCTATCTGGAGGTTGAAGCAGGAGGATTGCAAATTTAAACCTGTCCTCGCAATTTAGCGAGACCTTGTCGTGGTTTATATTAGTGGCCCCCAAGCCTCATGAACTATGGACTCCACCAGATCTAGCGTTTGTGATTGGTTCATTGTCTAGCGCTCCAATTGATGGTGTGAGTGCTACACCTGCCTAAGGGTGGAGCTAGCATACAGTATCTGGCGGGAAGAAGGCATCTCTTGTCTCTTACAGCCGACCTTGAATGGCGGCAGCCATAACACCCTACCGCTGGGAGGCAACTGAGTATGGACCAAAACCTCTGAGAACTGTAAGAAACAAACCTTTCCTTCCCTAACTTTGGGCATCAGAGGAGTAAAAAGTAACCAAGACAGCCCTTATCTCAAAATAAGAATTATAAAGGGTTGGTGATATACCTAGAGACTCCCTGGGACTAATCTCCAGTGAGTACCACGTGGGGGGTAGGGAAGATGGGATTTTATAGGAGATCTTAGGTGATTTCAGGTTTACCTTTGAAAGGGATTATGGTAATTGAATCCATACCTCTGCCCCATTTTTGCTGTCAAATTCAATGAGATAAGTTTTTCTCTGTCATAAGTTTCTCCCATGATGCACTGCCTCGCCCCAGGTCCAAAGAAATGGGGCCAACTGAGTGTGAATTGAGGCCTCCAAAATGATGAAACTTTTTTCTTGATGAGTTGATTATTCTAAATTTTTGTTCTAGTTTTTCTCTGTCATAAGTTTCTCCCATGATGCACTGCCTCGCCCCAGGTCCAAAGAAATGGGGCCAACTGAGCGTGAATTGAGGCCTCCAAAATGATGAAACTTTTTTCTTGATGAGTTGATTATTCTAAATTTTTGTTCTAGTAACTAAAAACTGGCATATGGCCTTTCACTTTGCATTTCTCTTGAGTTTTCTCTGTTTTATGCTGAACAGTGCATAAAAACCCCATGAGAACCAGATGCTATAAGCAAAGCTACCTTTCAACAAAAGTGGTTCATGTTTCTGTTTTTAGACCTTTAAGATGAGGCACTGTTCATGATCTAGTCAGAGTTAAGTCTCGCTAGGCCTATTTTGGAGTTTTATTAAGATTTGGTCTACATTTAGCTTTTCTCATTCTGAAGTCTTATCTTTCCAGGTTTTGGTTAAAAGCCCATTAGGTCTCTGTTTCAATAGCTGTGAAAGACTGTAAGAGGTTCTGTTTTTCTCCTCAGAGGATGTCTGTTTAATTGTTTAGTGTCTTACTGCAGGTAGCTTCAAAATATGGCAGATGTTTTGAAGGGGAGGCAGGCTCTGTGAGCTTAATACTGGGTCCTACTTCTGGAGTGTCTTTGTTCTCTAAGCGCCACAGAGTGTAGGAAATTTCACTTTGTGTGTGAGAAGATTTGTGCTAGTTCTCAGTCCTCTTAACACAGGAAAACAGCTGTATGTCTGAAGTTCCTTGAGTTTCCAAGTGCCACTCCACCCAGGTATCAGCCACGGGAAACTTTGTTAGCTCATTTTCCCCCAGTGGAAGCTGCCTGCTTGGATCAAAGCCAATGGCTAGTTGGTGCCCAGAACAGAAGATTTTTCTAGGGCAACAATTGGAGATTGTTACCTTTTCTCATGATTCTTTTTTCCCCAGACTTCACTTCACCTTGTCCTTATTTCTTCCATAGCTCTCTGATAGCCACAGGGCAGAGTTTGTAATTAATGCATCCTTTTCTGTTTGTTGCCATGGGAGCATTCATCTGTCACAATGTATTACACTTTACTCAAAAGTCTGTGCATTACGATTTTAACATACCTAAGTGATGTTCTATTTTATACCTTATCCTTTTTCATACTTAAAAAAAGCCCTCAGCCTTGTCCCTCTAAAGTCAATCCATGTTGCTCAGGTCCATTTGCTCACCACTCCAAAACCGACCATGGGAGGTTATGGTTGGTGCAAAGGCAAGGCTTTACTTAAACCCAGCTTGAGGAGATGGAGGGCCTCATATTGACAGAAACCGCCATCTTACGCTATCTAGGAGTGTGAAGGCCTTTTTTTTTTTTTTTTAGTGAGGAACACAGGGGCAAAGGAATACGGTAGGATGACAGACAACCCCAAACTCTCTTTATCCTTCCTGGCCACCTTCTGCTCCTTCCCTTCCTTATAACCATTCACCTGGGCTGAGGAGAGGAGGGTGCGGCCATTATGCTCTCAGCCTGAGGAAGTCTGGAAATAAGGCTGGTCTCCAAAGGAAGAGCTGCAACTGTTAAAGTTTTATTTTTCCCTGCTGGTTGCATTGTTATGTCCACAGCTCCTACTGCTACAACAAATTTTGTCTTACCTGCTCACTTGTCTGTTGATGAGCATTCATTTTGCTTCTACTCCATGTACCACAAGCATCATCCCATTTCCCCTTGTGGTCTCACAAGAGAATTCAGCGGGGGTTAATATCCAGGATTAGAATTTCTAGATCTTCTAGGGCCATCAGTACTTTGTTATTTTAATTTGTGTTTTTCTTGATAATTAATATGTTTGAGTGTATGTGCTATTTCCTGTTCTCTCTGAATTGCTCAGAGCAATTCATTCTTCTGTGAAACAAATTGCTTTAAAACTTAATAGCTTTGAACAGTGAACATTTATTATTTCCTAGTTTCTATAGGTGAGGAGGTTGGTGGGCACTTAGCTGGGTTGCGCTGGCTCCATGCTGGTCAGTAGGTCACATCCCAGAGGTTGGCTGTGTTCATCTGAGGGCCTGACTAGGGCTGGAAAATTCACATCCCACGTGTGTCTTACATGGGTCTTGGCAGAAGGTCTTAGTATGGCCAGAAGACTAACTTCTTGCCTCATGGCCTTTCAGCTAGGGCTGATTGAATGTTCTTACTACATGGCCCTGACTTTCTGACGAGCAATTCAGAGAGAACAAGAAAGAAACATGAGTGCATCAGATACCTAAAAAATCTCACAGTTGCTGCTGAAGTCTCCAGGGCTGTCTTTTGTGAAGCTGATGAGGAGGATGCTAGACAGAAAAGGGAGATGAAGCAAGTCTAGTGACTGCAAAATGGAATTAAGCCAAGAAGAACATTTTTGTGAGGCATGGTGGCACAGACTTGTGATCCTAGGTACTTGGAAAACTGAGACACGAGGATCTCAAGTTCAAGACCAGTTTGGGAAACTTAGAGAGATTTTGTCTCAAAAATAAATGGCTGGAGATATAGGTCAGTGATGGGCACTTGCCTAGAATGTGTGAGGCCCTGGGTTCTATCCCATTCACTGCATAAAGAACAACAACAGTCAAATCGATATCATATGCTACTACTCAAGAGAAGTAATGACTGCGGGATGACCCAGGATGGAATAGTTTTAACATAAGATGCAGGGTTTACTATTGAGCTGATCAACCTCATTGTAAACACTACAACTATCAGTAGGAAACTGACTTGAGGAAATGTGCTGACAGCAATGATTGCTCGTCCAGCAACACTTGACTGTTACAAATATAAAGAAGAAGTAGAATTGTGACAAATATCCTCAGCAAAATGTTATATTCTTCTCCAACACAAATGTTCTAGTCCATTTCTTGTCACTGGAAAAAATTATCCAACACCCACAGCTTAAAGAGAAGAGGTTATTTTGGCTCATGGTTTTTAGAACGTTCAGTCCATAGTCAGCAGGGTCCAAGGACAGAAATATCATGGCAGCCAGGAAGCAGGGAGAAAAGGGAGAAGTTAGGGACAAAAACACATGCTTCCAGGTTTCCCCCTCAGTGACCCAGCTCTTACCTGGCCCCACATCCTGAAAGAACATTCTGCTCCTATAATCATCAATGAGTGAATCCACAGATGCATATGGCACCCCCATGAACTTTTGCAGACATTTTAATCTAAGCCACAACACCAAACTTCATCAGTGTTTCAGGGGTAACAATAGAACAGCTGCAGAGATCCTCACATAATAAATTTCTGATACAGTGTACGTGGGGGTGTGGAGCTGATGGTTAAGACTGAAAGAGTGATTAAAACCAGGTTTCTCTCCCATAGTGCTTAATAGATGCTGCAAAGAGGAGGAGCTAGAATTCCAGCTGGCTTGTTCCCTGAGAATGAACACCACCCCTATCACTTTCTGCCACTATTCTACTACAGATTGGAAGCTTGCGATAAGGCCAGGTATGGGCATCACTGTACTATTTCCCATGTTTTATACATCTCACTACTGCTAGTATTTGCCAGGAACTGAGCTAGCCAGGGATTGTTTCAGAGATTTGTATGGTTAGACAAAATAGGCAGTACCTGGAGTTTTTACTGCCTGCCATATGTTCACCTTTTAAGTGTTTTATTTCTTGGTTTTGTGCATATACTTTGCTTTTGTAATCTAATATTCTTTCTCATACAGGCAATCCTACAATACTCCCCAGAATGTGATAATGTAAAGTGAACATTATCCCAGAACTAGAAAGTACAGTATAGTGTTTTTATAGTTATTATACTCACTCAGTGACAAGTCATGTCTTTATGTATCAAATGAAGAATACAAATCACTCCTAAGGTACATTGTAAGCATAAATAGGATAATGTGCCTGCACATATTTTTTTTTTTGTAGACCATTTTTCAGTTTATTAACACAAGTCTGCTGATTTAAACATCATTAAGATGCTGTTTTTCCTAATATTTGAACTAGGTAAGCAAAAGCTGGCTTCTTTTTCAAATTACCTAGCAATCTGTAATAATAACTTTTAATTGAGCAGAAAATGGAGCAGTAGACTTTAAAGCTACCTAGAAGTTTATTCAGCTAAATTGTTTCATGGATAAAAGATATAAAAATATAGAAGCTTCGTCTGTGTACAGTATTTTTCAGTCATAAAAAGGAGTAGGTTCAAAAATGATAATCCAGACACAAAAGATCATGTGGTGAATGATTCCATTTACTGCACATATTTTTTCAATGCTCATTGCCATATATATGTGAGTTATCCTTAAGTGTACAGAAGTCTTCCTTGGTTTCCCCTGTACTTGAAGCTCTGTGACCTAACATAGCCGGCATCCTACAACTTCAGGGAGGTTAATTAGCAATCAGAGGAAGCAGATGAAGTGAGAACATGATGTGATTGTTTCTAAAGAGACATTAAAATAAGAGTGTAGGTCTGTAAGTATAGCTCAGTAGGGAAGAGTGCATACCTAGCATGCATAAGGCCCTGGTTTTGACTTGGATTTGATTCTCAGCATGCACACACACACACACACACACACTCACACACAGAAAGAAGTGCAATCTGTAACTGGACAGACCCTGCATATCCAAATTGACGGTGATCAGCCAATATAATTTTGGTGCACAGAGATGTGAAATTTAGGAGTCTATGAAGAAACTCTGTCCCATGTACTGTGTATATGAAATGGATACGATGCCACCAAGGACGAGAGAAAAGAGTAAAGAACAAAAGATTGTACAAACTCACAAAAACATGTTATTCTAGTTATATATGTATAAAATTATATAAAAGTGGGGGTGTAGGTGTAGAAAATGGAAGAAAATATGAAAAGTAGGATATAACACTTTTTATAACTGTGTTAATAACTAGGTTATCATTGTATAAGAAACTGGATTCAGCAAGTTGGTGGTTGGGCTTGAACCCTCAGGAGTGCTGAAAATCCAGCATCGGTGACTCAAGAGAGGGCACCGTGTTCTGCTGAGGAAGACTCAGGTTATATCAGATAAGGTTTTGTAGCTTAAAAAATATTGGGCAAATTACACTCAGAATGTAGGTTGTCCTCACAAGATAAACTTAGTGGGGGGAAAAAAGATGAGATCTATTATTATTCCTGTGCTCAGAAAAGCTCAAGAAAAGTCAGGCTAGGTCAGAATTAAAAGTAGGCGGAACCAAAACTAGTAAGGAACAGGATCCCTCCTCTGTGTGTCATTTTATTTTATTGTGCAGAGCTAGGGATCCATTTGTGTGTCTTTTGTATTAAGGTCACAAGCAATCTGTCTGTCCTTAACTGTCTCTTTCCATGTCACATTTCCCTCCTGAAATATCTCAAGTACTCTTGTCACTTCACTATTTTTATATTGTTAAGCTTTGATTCTCAAAGCACTATTTATTGGTTTTCCACTTTTAGAGTCAATCTTGGTCAAGGCAGAAAGGCTTGCAGTTTATGGTAATTATATGTTGAAGCCCAGCAGGATTGTGGAAAAATCTTGAGACATTTGAGATGAAAAGGCAGGTTAATGTTTGGTCTTTAAAAGCAACTGCTTTTAAAACTCTAAAATTCTTAGAAGAGAATGTTGGGATAGATTTTCTTGACCTTGGGTTTGGCAGTAGGTGTTTAAATTTGACACCAAAAGCATACACAACAAAACTAAAAATAAATAAATTAGATATTTCTCCAGGGAAAATATGTAAATTGCAAACAAGTGTATGAAAAGCTGCTCAATATTCATTAGATGTCATAAAATTACATATTAAACCCAAAATGAGACACAACTTCATATCCTGTAGATGGCCATAATAGAAAAGATGGACAGTAATGTATGTTGGTGAGGACGTGGAGAAACTAGAGGCCTTATATTCTAAAAAAATACATTTACATTCCTGCCAAGAGTGTGTAAGGATGGGACTCTCATGCATTGCTGGTGGGGATATAAAATGGTCTAGAGACTGTAGAAAAATTGGTGGTTACTTGACAAGTTAAACATAGTGACACCATGTGACCTAAAATAAAACACAGTAGTAAGTTGTGTGTTGTGTTGTGTTAGTATAAACACTTAAAAATAACACATAGTTGTGTTATTATAAACACTTAAAAATTAAAAAGGCAATATGTGTGTGGGTAAAAATGATAAAATATAGATAAAAAATGAGAAATTTAAAGAACCATACCTCCTCTCTCCAGGGATTATCATTCTTAACGACTTAATGTCTATTCATCCACATTTTCCTGTGCATTCACATGACCTTTTCCCTCTAACTTAAGATCATTTATATACATTGCTTATAATTCTTTTTAGTGTTGTATTTTTAAATACACAGTTTCACTTGATTTCACCTTTCATCTCATACATATCCATCTAATACCTGCCCAAATGTTCCTTCTTAGGTAGAGGAAAGAGGCTCTAAGCTTTAGGTTGCAATAGTAAAGACAGGGAAATCCACACTGCTGTATATCTTAAATTATGGTGCCAGAAATGGTACTATTTATTCATAACCCCAACTCTTTCAGACAAGAGTTTTGAAGTTCAGGGAGAAGTTCAGCATATTTACCCCTGCCATTCTCCTAGGAAAGAGGAGAGCCAGGATTTGTCCTGAGATCAATTAGGTACCAAGGTTTACCTTGGTTTAGGAGGATCCATGCGACCTGCTATTCATCTAGGATACAGGGGAAAGCAAAAGGGTAAGGAAGGCATTTCTGGAGCAATGTCAGCAAAAATGGCAGAGTAGGGAACCTCACAAATCCTCCAGCCATTGATCTATTGGTGGGCATATGGGCTATTTCCAAGATTTAGCTGTTATGAATTGTGCTACTATAAACATGAGTGGGCATACAACACTGTGGTATGACCCATAAAGAAAATGTGGTATTTATAGACAGTGGAGTATTACTCTGCCATAAAGAAGGATAAGCTTGAGATATTTTTAGGTAAATGGATGCTTCTTGAGACCATAATTTTATGGTCTTGAAATAAATCAGACACGCGAGTTTAAATATCTCCTTGTTTCTCTTGTATTATAAACCCAAGGACAAATAAGGAGCAAAATGGAGGCTAGATACTGGAGCATAGAAAGAACTTGTGCAAATGAGAAGGGAAACAAAGGAGGGAGTAGAGGGAAGGGAAGAGAGGGAGAAGGGATTAAAAAACAATGGGAGAGAAAAAATTGGAAATGAAAATTTGTAATTGGGGAGAGAAAGAAGGGTTGAAGAGAGGAGCAAGGAATGGGGAAGTAAGAATACTTGTACATATATTATGTACACGTACAGACTCCCTGTGATTAATGTGATCATTATGTATGGCAAACATGTACTACTAATGAAAATACATGTGCATGTTATATATTTCTGTATTTGTTTGATATATGTACATATAACAAAAAATAAAGTCTTCCCACCCACAAAAGCAACAGACAAATTGGCAAGAGCTTTCAGAATCAACTTCTCAGAACTTTGGGGACTAATAAAAACCTTAGCGCAACCAGGGGAGCACACAGTTAAGGAAACAAGCTGCGTCTCGGTGACAGCTCCTCGGCTTTTTCACTTCTCTGGACGCCTCTCCTCCGAGCTCGCTGGCAGCAGTCTTGAAGACAGCAGCCCACATTCCTGGCACGTGTACTTGGTGTGGAGGGAGAAAGACAGACCCGAGCCTCTGCAAAATCAAAGTTTCTTAATAGTGGAATTTAAGGTTACCACGGTGGTTTAGTGTTTAGTGTTTAGTCACACGTGCATTTTCCTCATCTGCTTGACCGTCACAAGCACATCACTTCTGTTCCTTCATACACTCACTTCCGTCAAGAATTTCTTTAAAAAATATACATTTAATTGACACATGGCACTTATACATATTTATGAGGTACGGTACAGCATCTCAATTCATAAATAAACGTTGTGTAATGATCGTTTTTCTTTGTGTTGGGAACATTTGAAATCCTCTCTTAATGAGTGAAAAGCATTTAATTAGTTGTTGTCAGCTATAGCTATTCCATTGTGCGAGAGAACATTAGAAGTTATTATTCCTAACCAGTTGTGCCCTCGTACCCATTACCAGCCTAATTTTTTCCAGACAAGGTCATGCTGTGTAGTTCAGGCTGGTCTTGAACAGACTGTGTGGCCCAGGCAGGCCACGAACTCATAGTGCTTCTCCTGCCCGAGCCTCCCGAGGGCTGGGGTTATGATCGTGTGCCACCAGGCCTGGAAACAACACGATTTTTGCTACACCTATTCATAGTGAAATGGTTACTACAATAAGCAATTAAAAATTCATCATTTTATAGGTTATTTTTCTGGTAGGAACACTAAAAGCTCTTCAGTAAAATTTCCAGTGTATGATATGCTATTGTTAACTGTAGTCCTCATGTTATACATTAGTCCTGTAGATTTATTCACCTTCTATCATTGCACTTTTGTACCCTCTGTCTCTGGTCTCCACTGTTCTGTTCTCTGGGTGTATTCGACTTTCCCCCTGTAGAATCCACACACCAGAGGTCATATGCATGTTTTTCTTTCTGCATCTGGCTTACTGCGCTTAACATAATGTTCTCCAGATTCATCTTGATATTGTTGCAAATGGAAGATCTCCTTTTTAAAAGCTAACTGTTATTCCTCTGTGTGTGCTATATAGTGTGTATAATGTATCTAGTTTTCAATGTACAGGTGCTAGAGGAAATGAAACTTGCTTGTTTTGGCTTCCCTGGTGGCTCTCTGAAAGAATCTGACAGGTCGGCTGGGAACTCGCAGGGCTGGGGTAGCTGGGCATAGGAGTAGGGAGGTGGGGTAAATTATTTAAGGGCAAATGTAATAGTTTCAGCCTGAAGCAAGAGATAACTGGGGCAAACAATAGGTTAATCAAAGAGCCTGGAAGGAAAGCCTGGAGAATGAGGTGCTTTGGCAGAGACATTGGAAAGTTCCCCTGTATTCGTGGAAAACTAGGAGACAACAAATGCCCAAGGCTGGACACTCCTCAGCAGACATCGGAAAAGGTCTTGTGCTCTCCCTTTGTGGCAGCATTGTTTATAATATTCTTGAAGTGGAAACAGTGCGAATGGCCACCAACTGGTGCATGGATAAAATGTGGTAGATGATGCAATGCAATATTCAGCTATGAAGAGGCATTGACCACGCCACCACGTGGGTCAACCCTGAACACATTATGCTGTGTGAGAGAAGTCAGACACGAGAGGCCGTACAAAGCCTAAATCTGTGTGGTGAAGCAGTCACGAGAGGTACATCCAGAAAAGACAGGAAGATGTTTAGTTGTTGCCAAGGGCTGGAGGTAGAAGGGGGTAGAAAATGACAATAGGCGTAGTTTCTTCCTGGGGTGGTGGAATGTTCTGGAAATAAATAGTGTCAATGATTGCACAGCACTGCACGTGAGCTAAAGCTGTGCAAGTAAATAAGTCTAAAACTGCTGAAAAAGGTGAATTTTATGTTATGCAAATTTTAGACTGGTAAGAACAAAAATAAGATACTTGAGAAAAATAACACAAGGGTGCTCTAATAGTTTTCAGATGAAGCCTCCATGCCAACGGTGTCTGTAGTGACATCAACTCAGAGTTTCTTTGGGGTTGCATCATCCAAACAGGAATCCTCCAAGGTTTTGGGAGAAAAGTCAACTTTTAATGAATCCCTAAGGTCTTGTTTGCTTGTGAGTCTCAAGGGGGCTTATTTGAAATTTGCCACATGGAACTTATTTGAAGTTTGTCGTAATGAATTGTCTTTCCCCACTTGTAATTTCTGTGCAGTGGGATGGAGGACAGGGATTAGGGTTAGTTAATGAGTCTGGAGGATGTGGCAACATTCTAAGTGACAAAGCTATAAATGAGGTGAAGTCATGGCCAGGTCCTGTTCGAAGATGAGCTGTAACCACTGTTAAATGTGAATGCATCTCATAAGCGGAAATAAACCTAGCTGGAAAGAACATGGGCTTCGGCTTTTGGGACAAGTCCATTACTTCTCCACTCTCCCAGCCTTTCACTCTGGTCAAAAACATACATAGCACATGTGTCATTCAAGGTTCTAATTTCCCCCAATACCAATTAATTGCTGTGGCTAAAAACTTGGCCCTCATTCAAATGTATTATTTTAACATAAATATAACATTCACATAATATAAATTCCCCACACAAATATGAATGAGAAGGATGTGAGTACAAGTACATACCAGCTTTATTAACCATGAAGAAATCCCTTTTATCGGATCCATTCCTGAAACCAGTCACACAGCCAATGGGCTTCACGGAACCGCGGACCGAGTGGTTGTCCGGAGAACGCAATTGGGTGTTCAATTAGAGTTTGCTCCTCTAAACTCAGGATGTTCAGAGTATTTTGCCTTTAGGGACAGTGCTTTGGGGTGTGAGGCGCCTCAGAAGTGCTGAGGCGATGCATGGCTTGGGAGGACAATTCCACGCTGCGTCCGCAAAGTAGGACGCTGAGGGGGCTGACACCTCAGCGCGGCTCTGGGCGTCTTCTTCAGTCTTCACACAAACACCACTTAGACAGTGAGGCCCAACCGTACTGTCATCTTTTCTTGTTTTATTTTTGAGGCTATTAAAAAATTGAGAAAAAATTTATATTTATCCACATGCTTGAAATTTCAAGTGCTCTCCAAGTTTACATCTATCTCCATCATATCTCCAAGGTTACTACAATTTCAAGAGCTCTTCAAGTTCCCATCTGGTATCTTTTTCCTTCTGCCCAGAGAACTTTCTGTAATGCTATATATATATATATATATATATATAAATTTTGGGGGGTCTTTTTGATTCAGGGTGTCACCATGCAGTTCAGGCTGGCCTTGGGCTCACTTTGTAGCCCAGGCTGGTCTCTAATTTGCAACGACCCACCTGCCTCAGCCTCCCAAGTGCTGGGATTACAGGAGTACACCACCACACCTGACTTTCTGTAATATTTCTTATAGTTCAGCTAGCTGACAACAGTTTTGACTTGGATGAAGTCCAAGTTTTGCCCTGTATGAAGAAGTCTACTTGAAGGCCGGAGTGGTACTATAATCCCAGCACTTGGGAGACTGAGGCAGGAAGATCATTGCAAATTTGAGGCCCGCATGGACTACAGAGTGAGTTCAAGGCCAGCCTTGATAGTGAGATCCTGTCTCAAACAAACAAATAAACAAACAAACCCCCAAAACTAAAACCAGCCAACCAACAAATGAACAGTATCAGTGTCAGTTTTGAAAGATATTTACACTGAACATAGAGTTTGCAATGACTTTCCCTTGTCTGCATTTGAAAAATTTCTTTAATGCTGTTTGGCTAAGATCATTTCTGATGAACTCTGTAGTTCTTCTTATTTGTGTTCCTCTTTATGTATCCTTGCTTTAAATTTTTTTTTTGTCTCTGGTATTCAGAAATTGGTTTATGATGTGTATATATGTGATTTTATTTTTGCTTACTCTACTTGCAGATACACTGATTTTCTTTGATCTGTAGGCATGTGATATTCATCTGCTTTGACATTTCAGCCATTATTTCTTTAAAAATTTTTTGGTATGATAAAACAAAGTTTTATAACAAAATAATAAGAGGATACCACTAGTTAATACATTATGTTTCATTATTATCTTCAGAGTGGTTACTTGAGTACAAGACATAAAGATTCTTGTGACAAAGAAATAACACAGAACTTTCTTTTCATGGGTATTTCTTTTTCTGTTTCAGCTTAGTTTCTATTGCTTCTTTTCAAGTGCATTGATATTTACTTGTGTTGTAACTGTGAGTCAAAATCAACATCTCTTCTCTTACATTGTGGGTGCAGGAATTGTATCTCAGTGACCAGAAAGTGACTAAGGTGGGCAGGTGCAGTCTCAGCACAAAGGTGTGATCGCTGTGGTTTTCTCAGTGTGTGCCTCAGGCGTTTACCAGACCTGCCTGGCCGTGGCTCATAGGGGCTGGAGTTTCCAGGCTGTGTGAGTTCTAGGGATTTTTTTGGCTTCTTGCTTTTTGGTAAATGATTTTGTCAACAAAATTTTGTTTTTGTTTTGTACTTTAACAAGTAGCAATGAAATCTTTATTTAAAAAAATTTTTTTTTTGGTATCAGGGATCGAACTTACAACTGCGTGCTTGCAAGGCAGGCACTTATACCACTGAGCTAAATCCCCAGCCCTGAAATCTTTATTTTTAATAGGCAAAATTATTAAATATTTGCACATTGAGAAATTGTCTCTTAAGACAATCATTTTTCTGTGTATGATTTTAAAAGTGTTTCTCTGTCAACTGAGGAAATTAAAAGAGATTTACTAAACTCCTGGGATTCCCTTAGTGAATTTCAAAAATTGATGTATAATAATTATACATATTTATTCAGTATAGTGTAATATTTCAGTTCATGTGTCTAAACTCTAGTGATAAAATTAGAGTAACATTTCTTTCACCTCAATTTCTTGTTGTTTACCTTGGTCTTATGAAGTTTAACATTATGTAGATTTGGTACCAAGTGGAAGCCTTAAGTAGGCCACTACTTGATTTCTGGAATTCTTTGCCTGGTTACTGCTGCTCCAGTTTTCTGACCCATGGGTCCTAGCTTCTGTGGCTTCTTTTTTTTTTTTTTTTTTTTTTTGGTACCGGGGATCAAACTCATGACCTCGCGCTTGCCAGGTAGGTGCTTAAGCCACTGAGCTAAATCCCCGGCCCTTCTTTGGCTTCTCGATCATCAGGGTCTGACTTCTCATGTTAGTATGGCCAATTTTTTTGCTTCCTAATCCCTGCAGCCCTTTCTGAAATTGGCTCAAAGCAGCAAGTCACATTCGTTTTTCTTTTTCTACCCTTGAAATTGGCTTTCTGCCACTTTTTGATAAAGTATGACAACAGTTTTTTTCCATATATTTGGTCTGGTTTTCTAGTGGCTTAAAGCAGAGGGCAAATCCAAACACTGTTACTCCATCATGGCTGGGAGAGGAAGTCTCAACCCTTCCTTTTCTTGAGAAAAATTATTTTTTGTAAATTTAATGTGCATTTTGTGTATTGTAAAAGTTGGGTATCTTCATACACACTTCTCAGATGAAGAAATACAAATGGCAAACAAATAGATGAAAAAATGTTCAAAGTCATTGGTCATTTGAGAAATGCAAATTAAAACCACACTGAGATTCCATCTCACACCAGAAAGAATGGCATCAAAAAATCATTCAATAACAGAAGCTGGCAGGGCTGTGGGGAAAAGGAACCTTCTCCCCTGTTGTAGAGGTATAGACTGGTGCAACTCTGTGGAAATCAATGTGGAGATTCCTCAAAAAACTAGAATTAGAAGTTCCATATGGCACAGCTATTCCCCTTCTGGGTATTTTTCCAGAAGAATTGGAAATACATGTGCACCCATGTTTATAGCAGCACAGTTTGTAATAGCTAGATCCTGGAAACAACCCAAATGCCCATCAATCAAGGAATGGATTAAGAACATGGTATTTTTATAACAGTAGAGTACTCATCTATAAGGAGAGATACACTTGCGGCTTTCATAGGTAAATGGATGCAACTAGAGACCATACTCATAAGTGAAATAAATCAGACTTGCATGTGTACACATCATATTGCCTTTAGTTTAAGAAACTGAAACAATAAAATAGGTAAAATAGATATTGTGAAAGGGAAAGAAACTGCTCAAAAGGAAAGAACTGGGATGAGGGAAAGGAGAAAAGAAGAAAGGGAAAAATATATATTAAATAAAAATAAATATATATTAAATATAAATAAAATATACACACAAGATAACTAAGGTAATTGTACTACTAATTCTATTATTTTATTGAAAGGAACAGTTAGTGCTTATATTGTTTGATCAATTTTGCATGCTTGTATTTTTAAGCTGAGCAACTAAAGATAACAATATGCAATATAATAACCATTGTTAATTTCTTATCATCTTGTTTTGAAGTTCTGTGTGATTTTTATTGTTTTTTATTCTTTTTAAAAAAGATGGGCATCTTTTATATGATAGCATATCACTAATACTTCTATTTTTAGTTATAGGTCTTTTTATTGTCAAATTTTAGAAGCTCTTTATATTAAAGATGTTCACATTTCATCTGATATAAATTCCATTAGATTTTTTCCATTTTTAAATTATGTTTTGACTTTCTTTATGGCTTTTTTCAGGCAAAAGTGCTTTTTAAAACATAGTCACAGTTGTTAATATTTTATTTATAACCTCTGGGTTTTAAATAATATTCTGCCAAGTATTCGCTGCTTTCTAGTTGTAAATAGCCACCTCTGTTTCATTTTTGTTTCCAGAACATGCATAATTTCAAAGTTTACATTTGGAAGCATTTGAGATTTATGCTGCTTAAAGTACAAGAATGGATCTAAATCTTACTCTTTGTAAGTCTATTTAGTTGTACTACTACTATTAAAAAATGTAACCCCTCCCCTTCCATATTGACTTGAGATGCTACCTTCTTCAAATATTAAATTTACATTTTTTCTTGAATTGTGTCTGCATTTTATTTCTGTTCCAGTGAGCTATCATTCTATTCAGACACTAAAATCATATTTTAATTGTAGAAGCTTTATAATGATTTTGCATCTGTTAGAATTGGCTTCTACATGTTAGGTCGATTTCTTCTCACCAAGATTTCTTATGCTATGTTGCTTGCTTATTCCTTCCTGTATACTTCAAAATCGGATTGTCTGTCTCCAGAAAGGAAAAAACCCTCTGATGCTGTATCTGTTGAGATCATAATACATTGAGAGTCAATATATTTCAGTATTGAGTCATAAAATGGGAGAGCATGGTATATGTTTTCATTTGTTAAAACTGCATTTGTGTCCTTTAGGCATGTTTATACTTATAGTCATACAGATTTTGTACTTTTCTTCAGGTTTTTGCCAGGAATTTAAATTTTCCATCATGAAGAGATATAATGTGACCTATTTGTGTTAGTCAGCTGGTAGTGTTTTCAGTACTTTTTCATTTATTCCTTTAAAGTATTATCTATCTATTATCTATCTATCTATCTATCTATCTATCTATCTTTCTATCTACCTTTTCTTCTTCCTTTCTGATTCTTTGCCTGTAATTGTTCTCCTTTTGTGTTTTCTTTTTCCTTCCTTACAATAGTAACAGTAATAGAAAACGATAATGGATATTTTTCCTGGCTTAGGTTTGAATGGGAGTTCAACTAATATTTTTATACTAGGACTCTTTTCACATTTTCCTTAGGCATATTTCCACTAATTTCTATTTCACCAAATATTTAAAAACAGTGAATGAGGATTAGATTTGGTTCACTGCCTTTTTATGTGCTCTTGGTTCTGTCATCTCTCATTCCCTCAAATATCCATGTTCTATTTTATACCTTTAGTCTCCTTTTCATACAAAATTCTTTCCTCAGTGTACAGACAATAATAATGGCTTAATTATCCTAAAATATCCTCCCAATTCTCTTATCTCTTTCTTTTTATTTTAAAATTTTAAAAATGTGTTTTACTCTTATGCCTTTGCCTTCCTGTGCAGCCAAGGGCCGATACTCACTTTAAATAAATTGTATCAGACTTTGCCCATCTTTTTTTCATATCCAATGCCACAGAAGGCCTCCTGCAGATATACCTACATTTCAAAATCTGGGTTTTGTATGCATTTTAGAACTTGCTGTCTGTCAGGTCTTCTTTGGACAGGATGGGGCTCTAAAGCATGTAATTCCTGTCTTTGAATTTCAGGCATGATGCCACCAGGTGGCAGGAGCAGAAGGAGTCATTTAGCAGGACCATGATATTTTTTGCTCAGTTGTTGTTTTTTTTTTTTTTGGTACTAGGGATCAAACTCATGACCTCATGCTTGCCAGGCAGGCGTTTAAGCCACTGAGCTAAATCCCCAGCCTGCTCAGTTGATTTTTAAACACTATTTCTATTTCTTTGTATGGGAAGATATATATTATAATTTATTTAATATACACAGATGTGTATGTAAATTTATTTATTGTACGTACTTAATGAGTAAATTCTAGCAAGCACCAAGATATAGCTAAAGAAAATTATAATTTAGAGGGAGCTGGGGATTTAGCTCGGTGGCATAAGCGCCTGCTTTGCAAGCTTGAGGTCGTGAGTTCGCTCCCCAGTACCAAAAAAAAAAAAAATTATTTAGAGGGAAATAACAATAGAGAGGAAAAAGCAAAAAATAAGAAGCCTAAAGAGAAAGCAAGGAAGGGGCTCAGGTCCCACACTCCCCTTGGGCACA
>PVJX010008462.1:37717-65646 GCA_004027295.1 Dolichotis patagonum
TCCTATCAACCTCATCAATATTTAGGTTATTTCCTTCCTGACCCCTATGTCTTCGTTTTATTTTTTTTTCCTCTTACTTACTTTATTTATTTATTTATTTATTTATTTATTTATTTATTTATTTTAGTTTTATTTTAAAGGGGGTAAAATTAAACACAACAAAACAGAACAGAAGGGGACATAAGAAAGCATAAATTTCAAAGCTAGACAACCAGAGATCTTCACTATCTTCATAGTGTCTCCCCCCAGCAGCCCCCCCAGAGAGGGGAGGAGTTCCTTGTTCTCCCAACACCTCGGGTCAACTGCATGGTGCAGGTCCTGAGGCGCCAGGGTCTCTCTTCTGCAGGCCACCAAAAGTCTGCCACACTCACCTGCTATTTCTTTCTGATGAATTGACCATTCCATTTTCAAAGTTCTGAAATGGCCAACAGACCACAGAAAGAATTCTCTTTAGGCTCCTGTTTGAAACCAGCAGCTACAGCAATCTGCTGGCCTTGCTTCAGGGCCACATGTCTTCTTTTTAAATAAATTTCCTACTCAGTGTGGAGGGAAGGGTGATTAATTATCATGAAACTATAGTTTGGATCTTGACTTCCTTCCAAAGGCCCATGTAGGGGAGACTTAGTCCTCGATGTGGCACTGTTGGGCATTGGTGAGACCCTAGGAAATGAGGCCTCATGGGAGGTTTAGGTCACTGGGAGATGTGTGACCCTGACCTCTTCCTTCTTCTCTCCTTTATGCCTACCCATGAAGTGAAACTGGCTTCCTCTCCCACACCTTCCCACCATGATGTGCCATCTCACCACAGGCAGAAAAGCCACAGGGCCAACCACCCCGAAAGGAAACCTCTGAGACAGTGAGTTGATATAAACCGTGCACAGCTAGTTACAAACCACCCCTAACCACTTGTGTCAGTGTTAGAGATTTCTATAGAAATAGAATGAATAGGAGGTACCTATCATATTCTCCCCCGCTCCCGGATAATCTATTTCATTGGATTGATTTGTTTTAATGAATTGGCTCATGAGATTGTAAGGGGTGGGAAGTTTGAAATTTGTAAAACGGTGGGTGCCCTGGAAATTCAGGTCGGAGTTTTCAATCTGAAATTCATCATGAAGTACGGTAGGCTGGGAGGGAACTCAAAAAAAATCCGATGTTAGGTTACAAGGCAGGATTTCTTCTTCTTCGCAGAATGTTTGACTCCTACACCTTCAGAAGATTGGCTGAGGCCTAGAACATTACAGAGGATGTACCTGCCTTATTTACTTAAAGCCAACTGATCATAAATGTTAATCATAGCTACACTAGACCTTCGCAGTAGTGTTTGAGAAAACAACTCAGTCCCTTGGCATGGCTAAGCTGACATGTAAAACCAGTCATCATAAGTCACCCCATGTTAATTTCACATTCAGACATATTTCTTTATGCTTAATTGCCAAATAAGGACAATGACAAGAGTGCTGTGTCTAACATGATACAGCAAAACTGACACAAAATTAACAACCATACAACTCTTTGTCAAAGCTCTCCGATTTCACTCTTCCACGTATGCTCTGATTTATACAGAATATCACCTACTTTTCCTAAATACACATGAATTTTCTATGTCTCCCCCCAAAATCATGCTATTTTCTTTATATGGAAAGTCCTAACCGACTCTCTGCTGGTCATCTACTAAACTTTAGGATTCATGGTACATATGCTCCTCAACTTATAATGGGGTTATTTCCTGATAATTCATTGTAACTTGAAGATATCACATGATTAGGTGGATTAAATACAGCTACCCTGCTGAACACCATAACTTAGCCTAGCTCCTTACACATGCTCAGAAATCTGATCTGGGTAGCATTTCGAACATTAAAGTCTTTCCATGAGCTTTGGAGCACCTGGCCAAGTTCAGATGCTTCAAAAGCCCAGTGCAAACATTTAGTATAGATAGTATACTCAGTATGTATCAATTGCACCTTGACCCACTGAGTGAAAGTGACTATTCAACAGCAAATACATCAGGACGCACAGTATGGATGTGTGTGGATACTTCACGGCTTTGTCTGATCAGGAGCCTCTGGAATGGGATAGACATTTGCTTACAATATTCTCTTGCAATAAAACAGTACAAAACCTGTCTTCAAACAATGCTGGTGTCATCCAGGCCATCTTGTTATGGTGACAATAAATGGGAAGCAAATCCTTGCTGTGTTCTTGAATCCTCTAGGGTTCTCTAAATGTTCTATTAGGAAAGACTTTAATTTTAGTTTTGTAGCATTTCCATTCGAAAGCAGCATTGCGCAGTTTGTTGAATGCCTTGAATCCCACGGTTCTTTTGGATTACTAATGAATCTGGGTATGTTTTAGCACTCAGTTTCCAGCATAACTTTGTTTTGTGGGCATTAAATGTTTGTTTTGGCAAGCGTTTCTTACCCACAGCTACCCTTCTACAGCTCTTCCCTGAAAACTCAGCACCTGTGGTTCGGCACTTGCTATTTCATCACTGACCTTCACCATATGGTGTCTTGTAGAGCACTGCACCTGGCATATACACACACCTATATGGTGTATCAAAGGGACTGCTTGCCTAGCCAGGATCATTAGTAGACTAGGAAGTGTGTGCTCCCATGTGCATCTTCCATCCATGCAGAAGTAATTATCCTATCATCTAGCACCCCAACTCTTTTCTTCATGATTACAATGAGTTTAACTGATGTGGATGATTTTGCTGCATTACTCTTTCACTTCCTATACTTTGAGATGGTTAAGATAATCAGTTATGGAAGTCTTAACTCACATGTTGAAAGCTTTTTGCTTTGACGTTGAGTAATTCTGTTTTTCCTTTTCTTGTGACATGGGGGATTGAACCCAGAGCCTTCACACTAGCTATATCAATAACTATTTTTATTTTATTTTCTTCCATATTGAGATAGCTTCTTAGTCACTGTGTTGCCCAGATTGGGCTCGAACTTGTGCTCCTCCTACCCCGGCCTCCCAGAGTGTGGGATGACAGATGTGTGCCGCCGTACCTAGCCTTTGAAAATTATCCAAATTTCATTTCAAAAGCATTTGCTCTTCTTCTCACCAGAAGCAGGAGACACAGATGGGGATGTTTTATGCATGATGGGATGCAAAAACATAAAATAGGGTAGCCAAAAAATGTGTGGCAAAATGAGAGAGTGCTGGTTGTGACCATGTGGCTGCTTGGGAGCTGTCTCTCTAGCACTACACAGCATCATGGGAGACTATCCTACTGCATATGGCTAATCTAGAAACAGATCGAAACTCCAAGTACGGTTCCTGCTGAATGTACAGCTCTTTCACACTGCTGTGCAATCAGAAATGTGTAAGTTGAACCGTAGTAAGTTGGGGACCATCTGTAATGAGTTCTTAATATATCATAAACCATGACCAAGAATTTTTACAGTGATGTTGTTAAAAAATAAGACATATTCTGAGTAAAATTAAGTAAAACATAAGTAAAAGTATGGCGCCTTATCTATCACAAAATAAATATATACCATATATCATGAACCATATTGAAAAGCATAAAACCGTAAAATAAATCATACAAAATACCCAACAAACTACTTGAATTGATTGTACTGTAAGTCCCTGGCTTATGAATGAGTTCCATTCAGGAAGAAGTGTTTATAAGTCAGATTTGTTTGCGAGTCGATAGTGAGTTTTGTATAGTACACCTGTGAAGGTTTGAAGTGCAAATGTTTGCAGGTTGGGTCTTACTGTATACGAAGTCAAGGGGTGTGTGTGTCTACACTTATGCATGTGGGTGTCAAAGACTGACCTCTGCTGTAACAGTGATGGTTCAAAATAGAAATGCTAACAATCCTGTTTGTTAAACATTAAATAATTATGGTGTTTTTTGCTATGTTAGATTTGGGAAATAATTTTGGGAAGTGTACTTGTCTTAGTTATTTTCTTGTCAATAGGACGTCATGTCTAACAGCCATAAATCAAAGGAGGAAAGGCTTAGCTTGGCTCACACTTTGCAGAGGTTTCACCCATATTTGGCTGCCCCCAGGGCAGGGTAGCATGGCAGCGTGGCATGGCTGAGGAGGCTTGTTTATGGCATGGCTGTGAGAGAGCAGAGAGAAGAGAGTGAGAGATACTTTTCCAGGCGATGACCCCAGTGACCCACCAACATCCTCTGACCAGGCTTCACCTCTCAACACCACATTTAGCTGAAAACTCATTAGTGGACTAACCCACTGATAAGTTTCATGTCTCCGTGGTCCAATCACCTCCCAAAAGGTCCACCTATGAGCACATATTAAATTATTTTAAGAAGCTTCAAGTAAATTTTGAGCATCTCCTTCTCTTTCTTTCTCTCTTTCTGTCTCTATCTATATCTCTAGCTATGTCTACATCTTTATGTTGCGAACAAACACATTTGTAGTTGCTTTGTTGACCTCCGAGAATTAATAATTGGTTTAATGTTTTAATCTTTTAAAGTGTAGGTCTTGTAAGGCAAATTGACTACAGACTTTTCCACTCTTTTTCTGCATGTTATTTTTTAGGAGAGTAGTAACGCTTGGAATGTGTTCTGTTTGGACATTTTTTTGCTCTTCACACAAAAACAAAAAGTGAGTGGAAAAGAAAAACAAGTATAAAGAAACAGGAAACAAGTAATGTGTTGAATCATGAAGAAAGGGCTGCTTTTACTTTGCCAAGAGGATGGTGGAGGAGGTTTATGACCAGTCACAGTGGTGTAAGAGCTGGGCACAGCCTAGAACACCCTCCTGCCCACTCCCTCTCACTTCCCTCAGCTCTCCATCTGGCTAGCGTTACCCAGCGATGGCTCTTAGTTGCAAAACATAGAATCTGACTCTGGCAATCTTCAGCAGGAAAGGAGTTTGTTGGAAAGATAGATAATGATTCACAGAATTGCAGAGAGGATAGGAAATCATATTCAGAAAATAATAAGAATACAAGGGAAGCCAGATGGCTAGAATTGCAAAGCTCCAAGTGAGGAATATATCAGGTTAAGACACACTGGCCACTGGACATTGCCTGTAGCCCCTACCTGATAGCCCCTACCATATATAAAACATGTCTTGTTGCTAAAGGTTGTCATTTCTGACTTTTTGTGCGATGGGCCCCAAATTATCTTTGGTTCTTTGCACTCTTACTCAGAAGTATAGTCTTGAGTCGGAGCATCTAATCGTCTGCAGCTTTGAATCTGCAACAGTGCAAATTCAGGTCTTCCTCTGGTCTTAGTTATCTATCATTTATCTGGTCTAAGTAGCCACCAAGTGGAAAAGTTTCAACTGAAACTCAAACGAGAACAGATTCTCCTGAAAGAAAAGCTGGTTCTGATACTGGGAAGCCAAAGATGACTAAACCTTCTTATACTTCGAGTAATTGGTGTGAGAGACAAGAAATATATCTTATTTCTCGCAAGATCTGTCTGCAGGACAGGAGAAGCTGTTGTGGGTGAGGCAAACATATAGACAAATGTCATCTTTCATTGTAGTACTTTTTTGGATTTGCAGATTTGTTGAGGTGCCCATGTCCTCAGCCTTCCTCTAAAGGTGTCCCTCATTACAGGGTGAGTGGATCCAATTGGACATGCTGGGTTTGAGCCTGTGCTTTGTTTGTACTGCTGGGGACACCTCCATACCTTGCACTACTCATTAGGTTCTTCTCCAGCTCCATGTGTCAGACCCTTACTGCATTGCTGGTTGTTCATCTTGAGATCAAAGAGATGGCTGGGGCCGGGAGGAATTGTTTGCAGGAGATAGTTTAAATTCCAGGTATGTAACTATGAATAGGTTTAGGAAAAATTTTAATATTCTTTCTTCTTTTAAAAAATAGACTTTGTAGTTTAAACATGTGCAGGCTCATAGAAAAATTGGGAAGAGACTGGGCAAACAGATTCCTAATGCTCCCTACTCTTCTCATGAGTAACTCTCATCAGTTGTAGCATTTCTACCAGAGTGGCACATTTGCTGTGATCAATCAGTGAGACCACAATGATACACCATTATCATCACACAATGTCTACATTAGTATGTAGTCTTTTCAGATTGGCTTCTTTCACTTAATGATGTGTACTTAAGTTTCCTTCATGTATTTTCATAATTTGATAGCTCTATTCTTATAAGCTCTGAATAATATTTCATTGTCTGAATATACTGTATATCCATTTCATTGGGTTGTGTGTTTTGTTATTTTTTCAAAGAATTCTTTGTATATTTTGGATAATAGTCTTTCATCAGATATATTTTTTACACATATTTTCTCATAATCTTTGACTTTAACTGACTTTTTTTTTGTACCGGGGATTAAACTCATGATCTTGCTTTTGCCAGGCAGGCGCTTATGCCACTGAGCCAAATCCCTGGCCCTAACTGACTTCTTAAATTGTCTTGATAGTGTTTTTTGCAGAGCAGAAAAATTTGACTTGAATACCATCCAGCATATGAGTTCTTTCATGGATCATGCTTTTGATACTCTGTATAAGACATTACCACCAAACCTTAACTCATCTCAAACCTCAAGTCAATTCTTCTATGTTATCTTCTAGGACTTTTATAGTTTTACATTTTAGCTTTAGGTCCATGCTCCATTTTGAGTTATTTTTGGTAAGAGTGTCAAGTTTGTGTCGAGATTCATTTTTTCTCTATGTGGATGTACAGTTGTCCAGAATTATTTTTTGAAAGGACTATCATTTCTCCATTATATTGAATTTCTGGGATCTTGATTATTATGTGTCTGGGTGTAGCTCTGTTTGGGTTGTAGGTGGCTGGAATTCTGTATGCTTCATATCTCTGCATATCATTTCTTTTTTCTATGCTTGGGAAATTTTCTTTAATAATTTCTGTGAATAGCCTTTGTAATTCCTCTGATTTGATTCCTGCTTTTTCATTCACATACTTTATTTTTAAGTTATAGATCCTATTGTCATCTTCCAGTCTTTGTATCTTTACTGCCTGCTCCCTTGTTATTTTTAAGAGATCTTCCCTTTCATGACCCCACATTGCAAGCCTGTGTTCAATTTTTGATAGTCTATTTTTGGTTTCTTTCAAGCAGTTTTGCCAGCTTTCTATGGAGTCTTTAGTTTCCCGATAATCTCTTTGAATCTCTTTCATGAATTCTAGGTTTTTCCTGAATTCTTCATTAAATTTTTCTCTCCATTTGTGTTCCTCCATTCTTCTGTCTGTGTCTTCTTGAGAGGTACCCAGCCCTTCTTTTATTAATCTACTTATCTCTTGTTTAATTTGAATTAATATTTCAGTTTTGGTCCCACTTATGAGGTCCTGAAGATATCTCTTTATGTCCGCTAATGCTGTGTTTGATGTTGCATTTTTGCTGCCCGCAATGTCTTTTGTATTTACCTCTCCTGGATCAATGTTCTCAGGGTTGGGGGCTGGGAGTGTTTTCTTATTTCTCCCTTTTGTCATGTTTTTGGTTCCTTCCATACAAGTGTACAGTGTAATTCCCAGACCCTTTTATTGTTGGTTAAGGCTCCTCTAGAGGGCGCAGGCTAGGAGCTTTAGCCCTCTTCAATAGGTTATCAGAGATCAGAGTTCACCCACGGGCAGTGTGCGCTAACTCCTCCCTTATGGGCCGGTCAACCTTTGCAGGCCTTCACTGTGTCAGTGTGCACTGATCTCAGGGGCGCGGCCTAGTCCAAGCAGATTCCACTAATCCGCTCAGCGAGGGGAGCAACCAGCTGAAGCCACTTCCTTATGGGGTTAGGGCTGTCCTGCCCAAATCCAACATGTCGTCCAGTTGGTTTCCCCTTTCCCATGGGAGGGTCTTATTCCCATCACTCACCGCGTCCCCGAGAACTTCTGGGCTCCCCAACCTCTGACTTTAGCGCGGCTATGGTGGGAATTCACGGTGCCTCTGGGTGGGTCGCATGCAGGGCCGGTCCGGGCAAGGTGCACGCAGGGCTGTTCAGCTCCGCACTCCAGCAGCTCAAGCCAGTCGCTTTGGCGCGGATCGCTTGTTCAGGACGGCCAGGAATTCAGGTGGTTCAAGGAGGGGGCCATGCTCGCTGATCTTATCTTCACTAATAGTAGCCCCAGGACCTCATATTCGAGCGGTCTTTTGCACTTTAGTTTCTTCGTGGGTTGTGAGAGTCCATCTCTCTCTGTTTGGGTCTCTCCAGGGTGTTTTATTCTGGCATTTGAGCTGTCTCTCTCAGAAAGGGTCTCTCTCCTGCTACCTACCAGTCCGCCATCTTGAAAGTTCTCCATTATTTGTTTATTTTTGTACCGGGGATCTAACTCACGACTTCGCGCTTACCAGAGCTTACACCACTGAGGTTGGGGGCTGGGTTTTTTTTCTTATTTCTCCCTTTTGTCATGTTTTTGGTTCCTTCCATACAAGTGTACAGTGTAATTCCCAGACCCTTTTCTAGTTGGTTAAGGCTCCTCTAGAGGGCGCAGGCTAGGACCTTTTGCTCTCTTCAGTCGGCTGTCAGAGATTAAAGTTCATGCACAGGAAGTGTGTGCTGGCTCCTCCCCTCTGGGGCAGTCAACCTTTGTAGGCCTTCACTGTGTCAGTGTCTGCAGATCTCAGGGAATTAATTTGTAACAACTCACTGAGTCCTGGCCAGGGGTTTGGCCTAGTCCAAGCAGATTCCACCAATCCGCTCGGCAAGGGGAGCAACCAGGTGAAGCCACTTCCTTATGGAGTTAGGGCTGTCCTGCCCAAATCCAACATGTCGTCCAGTTGGTTTCCCCTTTCCCGTGGTAGGGTCTTATTCCCATCACTCACCGTGTGTTGATGCCAGTCCCCAAGAACTGCTGGGCTCCCCAGTCTCCGACTTCAGCGCTGCTGCGGTAGGAATTCACGGTGCCTCTGTGTGGGTCACATGCAGGGCCGGTCCGGGTGAGCTGCACGCAGGTCTGTTCAGCTCCGCACTCAGGTGGCTCAAGCCAGTCGCTTCGGTGCGGATCACTTGTTCAGGTTGGGCAGGAATTCAGGCGGCTCAAGGAGGGCGTGTGCTCGCTGATCTTATCTTCACTAATAGTAGCCCCAGGACCTCATATTTGAGTGGGTTTTTGCACTTTAGTTTCTTTGTGGGTTGTGAGAGTCCATCTCTCTGTTTGGGTCTCTCCAGGGTGTTTTATTCTGACATTTGAGCTGTCTCTCTCAGAGCGGGTATCTGTCCTGCTACCTACCAGTCCGCCATCTTGTCTTCCTCCTCCCCCTTTCCTGGTTTTAAAGTGAAAAATTTCAAATTTTGTCCATTTAGTGTCATGTTGGCTGTTGATGTGCCATAGACAGCTTTCATGAGATTGGAGTAAAGACCATCTATTATGATCTTTTGCAGAGTTTTTGTCATGAGTGAGTTTTGGACTTTGTCAAAAGCCTTTTCTGCACTGACATGATCATGTGAGTTTTTTCTTTTGCTCTTTTGATATAGTGTTGATAAATTCATTTATCAAATTGTATATGTTGAATCATTTCTGCTTTCATGGGATTAATCCCACTTATTCATGAAGTATTATATTCTTGATGATTTACTGTTTGCTAATATTTTATTGAGGATTTGTGCATCTGTATTCATTAGGAAGATTGGCTTGTAGTTCTCTCTAGGGTAGTGTTTCTGTGGTTTTAGTATCAGCATAATACTTGCCTCTAGGAATGAGTTAGGGAGTATTGTCTCCCTTTCAATTTCAATAAAGAACTTGAGAAGTTTTGGTTTTAAATCTTCTCTAAGTTTCTAGTGGAATTCAGCAGAGAATCCATTAGGACCTGGGCTTTTCTTTTTTGGGAAGCTTTTTATTGGTTTCAATTTCATTGACTGATGTTGGGTTTTTCAGAATTTTTGTATCTTCTTGCTTCAACTTTGGCAATTCATATGTATCTAAGAATCTGTCCATTTCTTCTGTTTTACATGTAGATTTTTTTCTAATCAAAGTGTAAAATATTTCTGTTTGTCTTAAAGTGGGAAATCATAAAACAATAGTCTATGAATTTTGGTTATATAAAAATTACGTTTTATTCTAACACCAATGATAGATTTAACAGAAACATAATGTAATGGGAGAAGAAATAAAACATAATGAGAAAGAGTTTTATATCTATCTTGTATAGTAAACTCCAGCAAATTATAAAGAAAGATATCAACATCCACAGGGGAAAAAGTGCACATGGTATATGGAATATTCCAGTTCAGGGAAGAGAAAGTCTGAAGTACTGCCAAGCTCATGAAGAGGCTTTCAAACCAAGTACTATACATAACAGTGCTAATTAAAACAGCAATATAGCATCTTATGTCTATGATACTGGCACAAATTAAAAGCTGGGTAGTGACATGTGTTAGTGAGGAGGTTGGGATTTAGCAACCCTCATGCGCTGTAATTATTCTGGAAGGCAGTAAGACATGCTTTGGAAAAATAAGCCTATGTCCACAGGAAGCAGCATGTCTGCTCTTGGTTGTGTACACAAGGCATTCTCTACCAGGTCCAAGGGAAGACATATACAAAAACATTCACCGTCTCATTAGTTTTGATGATGAGCAAATAGTAGCAACATAGTGTCCCTTGTTGGGAGAGTAAGCAGATAATTGTTATGGAGACTTTGCAGTAATTAGGATTAACCATAGGCAATATAGTTTAGAAGAGTAGTAAGAATTATAATGAGATATAAAATGTAACATTGTTTTTTATATTAAAAGTGTATGCAGTAAAAGAACCATAGATAGTGGAAAGCTAAGTGACACATATACAGAGGCCCAGATATTAAAAGAGGTTGGGGCTGAGTGTTATTTGAGCAAAGGAGTTTGAGACCAGCTGGGCAACATAAGCAAGATCCTATGTCAAACATGAGTAATCAACTAATTGAAAAAATTAAAATTATATGCAAACAAACACAAAAAGACACATTTAAAAAAGGAACTATAACATATATAGGACACATTAAGTAGTTTAAAATAACTGCTTAGAGAAATATGTAAAATTAGAGAGTGGAGAAATGAAACAAAAATGAAGAATGTCCACTTTCTGGGCCATAAAATACAAGTTAAGAATTAAAAAAAGTCATACAGCATCTGTATTAGGTCACAATTAATTTGAATAAGAAATAGTGACAGAAAGATAGCTGGAAATACAAGTATGCTTCAAGATTAAACAACACACTTTTATAAATACTACATGGGTCAAAGAAGAAATCTCAAATGAACTATGAAATATTTAAAAACATTTTGAACTGATAAAAAGTGAAAAAACTTGAAAAAATGTGTATGATGTAGAAAAAACAGTGTTTAAAAAGGAACGTATAGCACTGAATGAATATGAGGAAGGAGGAAGGATCTGAAAGCGATTGTCTAATTTTTCAGTTTGGAAGCTACAAAAAAAGGGCAAATTAGAGCCAAAATAAGCAGAAGAGAAAGAATAATAAATAAATTTAATATAGTCTCACTTGTTTATTTTTTTAGTTGCCTGAGTTGTGGTGACAGAGGCTCCCCCCAAAATCAAAGCCAAGACAATACTCATATTAAGAATTCTTTCCCTTATGTTTTTTTCTAGGTCTTCTGCAGTTTCAGTTCTTAAATTTAGGTCTTTATCTAATTTTAAGTGGATTTTTGTTATGGTTTATGTCTAGATTTCCCCCCCACAGCCTCATGCTGTCATAGGTGAGTCTTTTTCAGAGGTGACTGAAACTAGAGTGTGTGGTTGGTGCTCTGTTAGGATTAAAAGCAGTAGGATTATGGGTGGGTGATTGCTGAATTAGTCCTTTGATTGGTTTGGTGTTACCCTAAACTTGGTACCCTGGATACAATGTAAGAGACAGAAAAAGCTTGTCTTCTTCCTCCATTGCTTGCTTTTGCTATCTTCTGCTCACCATGAACTGTTTCTCCTCTGTGATGCCCCTTTGCCAAGCCACCTTGCCTCTGATGCAGATAAACTATGAGCTAAATAAGCCTTTCATTCCTTTAATTTGGGTGTCAAGTATTGTGTCACAACAATGAGAGAAAAGTAACTAAGACAATAATTTGTGAATGATATAAAATAAAGATGCAATTTTAGTCTTTTGCATATCTAGTGTTCTCAATACCATTTGTTGAAAAGACTCTGTTTTCTCCAATGTGTCACATGGGTGCCAGTCTAAAATCAGTGATTGTTTATATTTTGGTTTGTTTTGTGGCCCCTTATTTTATTTTGTTGGTCAGTATGTCTGTTTTCTGCCAGTATCATACTATTTTGATTACTGTAGTGTTATAATACATTTTGAGATCAGGTTGTGGGATATGTCTATTTTTGTTCTTTTTCTCAGTTTTACATTGACTAATTGGGGTCATTTGTGATTACCTATGAATTTGAATATATTTTTCAATTTCTGTTAAAAATGTCTATGAAGTTGCATTGAATCTGTATATCACTGTTATAATAGGAAAATAGTAACAATATTAATTAAGTACACTAACATGTGATATCTTTCCACTTATCTCTGTGTTCTTCAAATTCTTCTATTAGGGTTTTATGGTTTTCTGTATAGATCTTTAATCTCTTTCAATACATTTGTTCCCAGAATTGTATCTTTCTGATATTAGAAATAACTTTTCTTTATTGATTTCTTTTCAAATAGTTCAATAATAATGTGCAAAAACATCACTGATTTTTTAAAATTTTATTTTAAAGAGAATAAAACAAAAGAGGGCAGAACAGAGCAGATCAGAACAGGACAACATAGGCAACACAGTACTTTACATTAAAACAACCAGACATTAACAGTAGCTATCACAGTATCTCTTTCTCTGCTATAGTTGAGCATAGTTTCAAATACAATAATATCAAACATAACAAAATAGTATAAAACCATTCAAAGAGCAAAAGAATTACAGGGCATTCTGAACTGAATAACAGAGAATAATCAATGGGTACTATAATATCTCATTTTCAATAAAAATTTTGTTTATACTATCACACATATTCAAATCCCAATAAGACACAGTGTGATAGATAGAACCAATGGTAGTAGAAGAATAGAAGCATGGTAGGACTTCTAAGAAGGATGATATTCAATCAGCAATAGCTGTCATAATGTTTTGTTTTCTTCAAAACAGCTGTTCATACCATCATGCATGATATAGTCAAATAAAACAGAATAAAACCATTCCAACTGATGAATGAAAATATTGAAAGCTATGCTTACTCATGCTTACCATAAACTCTTATATACTCTTATCAACTCTCATACTAGGGAGACTATACGGTATTTACACATGTGAGTCTGGTTTATTTCGCTTATGAGTATGGCCTCAAGTCGTGTCCATTTATTTGTAAATATCTCAATGTGGTCATTCTTTATAGCTGAGTAGTACTCCATTGTATAAAAATGCCACAACATTTTTATCCATTCCTCAGTTGATGGGCACTTAGGTTGTTTCCAAGATCTGGCTATTACAAATTGTGCTGCTATAAAGATGGGTACACATATATCACTGGGGTATGATGTTTTCAGATCTTCTGGGAATATGCCTAGAAGTGGGATAGCTGGGTCAAATGGGACCTCCAAACCCAGCTTTTTGAGGAATCTCCAGACTGACCTCCACAGTGGTTGCACCAGTCTACACTCCCACCAACAGTGCAGAAGAGTTCCTTTTTCCCCACAGCCTCTCCAGCACTTGTTGTTGGTAGTTTTTTCTATTCTGGCCATTCTTTCTGGGGTGAGATGGAATCTCAGAACATCACTGATTTTTGTATGCTGATTTTGTATCCTAAAATGTCACTGACATTGCTTATTAGTTTTCATAACTTTTGTAGAGAACATCAGCAAATGTAATGGAAATCTTCAGGTTGAACAAAATACTTGCAATCCATATATCTGTAAAGAGACTCATATTCCAAAAAGGAACTCCATTATTCAATAAGAAAAAGTAAATATATGTTTTATTTTTAAAGGAGCAAAGAACCTTACTAGACATTTCTATAAATGTTTAATAGACATCTTTAGAGATGCTTTATATTATAAACATTAGGGAAATGTAAATCAAAGCCACAATGAGATATCACTTCATGTCTGTTAGAATGTTTTTATCAAAAAGGCAAAAGATATGTGTTGGTGAAGGTATTAAGAAAAGTGAATCCCTCCACACCACTGGTAGGAACATAGATTGGTATAGCCTTTTTAGTAAATGATATGGAAATTTCTAAAGAAATTAAAAATATAAGGCAAAGGACCCTGGTATTCTAGCTCTCCTTTGCTCCTCCCCAAATACTTTTCTCCTTTCAATTTAAAAATTTAAAAAGGAAATTCAACCCAATTTAAAGAGTAAAGTGAACACATGTGGACCACTGGCAACCCAGCAATTCACTCATGGTGGTGGCAGTAGTGGTAAGACACATGTGGCTGGACCATCTGGGGAAGGGACCTCCAGTAACCTAGTGAGGTACCATGGTGGCAGTGGCATTGGGGTGCACATACATGGTGGGTCTGTCCCAGGCAGGGCCCCCTGCCAAATCCAGCTGTGGACACACATACTAATATTTGGTGAGTCAGATGAATCAGTATTGTGCTTTGGCACACAAACAGGTGAAATAGAATGGGGCAGGTGAGGTTGCCATTCTTTCCTTTTTTTCTTAATATATCAGAAGACTGGAGAGAACTCAAGCAACAGAGCATCAACCCCAGCCCCACATCCAGAGGCCAAGATCAGACCAATACACAATACAAATCCTACTGCGAAATTGGCCGGAGTACATAACATGTTTCTGAGATCAGACTTGGACCTACCACTGAACCATAAACACTAGAGGAATTTTATGTCATTTATTTTTCTCTGTTTGATTACTTTTTATTTTTCTGTTGGTTTTTTTTTTTTTATACTGGAAATCAAACTCACAACCTTGCACTTGGCAGGCAGGTACTGTGCTGCTGAGCTATATCCCTGGCCTGAGGTCTTTTTAACTTAAATTAATTTTGTCTTGTTTTATTTTTTAGGGTTAATTTTATTTCCTGTTTTTAGTCTTTTTTTTCCTTTTAATCTTTTCTCTTTCTTTCATGTGAAAACTTAAATTTATTACTTTCTTTTTTGTTTTCATCTCCTTGTCTTCTAACTCTCTTTTGCCAACTCTCTTGCTTGATTTTATGATACTTTCATGTGAATAAACATTGTCTCTTCTGTGTCTGGTACACTTCAATACTCCATTGTGTGCTTTTTCATTCTTTCACTCCTCTGTCCTCCAGTTTCCCAAAACTTGGGTGATCATCCTATGCCATCTAGTCTCCTCCTATATTGGACCTCATTGATATCTCTCTATCTTGCCTCCTATCCCCCTTAAGCCCCTACCCTTACAACAGGGCAAAATCAATCCACTAATGGAAAAAAAATCATTGCATGCAGGTTCCTGGAATATTCTGCATTCTGTTAGACAACTGCAGAATTTGCTGCTATGGTTAAAAGTATCAGGCTGATAGTTACCACTTTAGTACCCAGGTTGTGATAGAGACTATTGTTATTGTTAACTATACTATTTTAGCTACTGATTATACCATATCTGCTATAATCAGTTTTTCTGTCCTGTATGATAGCACTGTGAATGTATAAGATCATTACAATCACCATGATCCAGTACCAAAGGACTGGGTGCTAAGCCAAAATAAGTAAAAACTTCTCATACTCAACACATTGGCAAGGTTCTTCAGATAGACGCAAAGACCAGGAACCACCTTTATCCAGAATATATCCCTGTAAAACCTAGGGAAACCTCAATACAAGTGAAATCTAGCTACCATAAAAAATTGATAAGTATCAACACAGAAAACAAAATAATACAAAAAATAGAAAACAGAAAAAGATAAGACACAGAAGCAAAATGCAACCCCAGATTCCCAGCCTACCCAAGGTAAATCTAGAGCATAATAAGATAGAAGAAATCAGAAGCCAACCACTGGAACTTCCTGAAATGGTAGCAGCAGAAGTTAAAAAAAATGGAAGAAGCTAGAAAAAACATAATCTCTAAGGTACCAAAAAATGACAATGAAAATAAAAGACTGAAGCAGACACAAATTAAAAAAAAAGAGGAGCTCAGGAAAACAAGGAAACCATGAATGCCCAACATAGGAAAGAAATAGAATCCAAAAAACAGATTCAAACAGGAGTCAAGGAGATTAAAAACCCCATTGAAATTATATGCAACAGATTGAATGAAGGTGATAATAAAATATCAGATCTAGAAGACAGGATTGTGGCTAGTGACCATGAAAAGAAAAGTATCTTAAAAATAGCAAGACACAATGAAAAATCAATCCAAAAGCTATGAGTAAAGCAAAGAAGAATAACAGAAGATCGGAGTCAGTGAGAAAGCTGGAGACACCACAAAAGACACAGAAAACTCTTCACAGAAACAATGGCAAAAGCTTTCTAAACATGGATAAAGAATTTGACATGCAAATAAATGAAGCAGGTAGAAATCCATATAGCCCTGACCAAAATAAATCTATGCTAGGGCACATAATAATCAAGATTCCAGAAATTCAGCACAAGAACTTTTAGTTGAGTGTATCTAAAGAATATCTAGATAAAAATAGAGCAACATAAGAAAATGATGAAAATGTTGAGTGATCTTTGAGTGAAGTATTTCAAGTCTTGAAAGGAAACAACTTTCAATCCAGATTGATGTACCCTGAAAAACTAGCTTTGAAATTTGATGGAGAAATAAGATATTTCTCTGACAAAGAACAACTGAAGGAATTCATGACCACCAAACCAACACTACAAAGAGTACTGAAAGATACTCTAGAAAGAGGCAAAGATAACTACAATTTCAAGAACAAAAGCAGAAGGAAACCACTAAGCAGGGCAAACAACTGAACAGAAAATGTAGAAAACCAACAAAAAGAAAACATGACAGAAATAAACCAAAACATATGAGTTATATCCATCAATGTAAATGGTCTCAATTCACCAGTAAAACCAAACAGATTGGCAGAGTGGAATAAGAGATAAAATCCAACAATGTGCTGTGTACAAGAAACACATTTAACTCAGAAGGAAATTTATAGACTAAAAGTCAAAGGATGGAAAACAATACTTCATGCAAGAGGAACTCACAAAACATCAGGGGTGGCTATTCTGTTTTCAGATAATGTGAAATTCAAACCAAGAATGATCAAAATAGATAAAGAAGGTCACTAAATACTTGTTAGGGGAAAACATGAAGAGATTATAATCACAAATATATATGCACAAAATATGGGAGCACCCAATTATGTAAGACAAATCTTAATAGACATGAAAAATCAAATAAGCAATAATATAGTTATAATGGGGGACCTTAACACCCCATCACCATAAAGAGACCAACCAAACAAAAAATCTGCAAAGAAATAACAGAACTGAAACAAACTTGAGAACAAATGGACCTCGTAGATGTGTACCTAGTGTTCCATTCAACAACATCAGAATACACATTCTTCTCAGCTGCACATGGGTCATTCTCTAAAACAGATCATATACTAGGCCACAGAACATGTTAAGTAAATGCAAAGGAAATGAAATAATCCCATGTGTATTACCTGATCATAGCACAATAAAATTAGAAATTAATGACAAAAAGCCCACAAGAACCCCATAAACACATGGAAATTCAATAACACTCTCCTAAACATCAATGGGTCACAGAAGAAATTAAAGAAGAAATTAAACAATATCTACAATCAAACAAAAATGCAAATACAACTTACTGGAACCTGTGGGACACAATGAAAGCAGTCCTCAGAAGGAAATTTACAGGGGTAAACTCCCTCATCAGGAAAATGGAATGAACATTGTTTAAATTTAATGCTGCACCTCAAATGTCTAGAAAAAGAAGAGCAAATCAAGCTCAAAGTCAAAAGAAAGTAGGAAATTATAAAGATCAGAACAGAATTTAATGCAGTTGAACTAAGAAAATAATGCAAAGAATTAATGAATTGAAGAGCTGGTTCTTTGAAAGAATAAATACAATTGATAAACCCCTAGCCAGCCTTATCAAAAAGAGGAAAGAAAAAACTCAAATTTTGCATAAGAAATGAAAAGGGTGTTATTAGTACAGATGCTTTGGAAATACAGAAGATCATCAGTATCTACTTTGAAAACCTTTACTCTCATATATTTGATAACACAGAAGAAATGGAAAGATTCCTAGAAACATATGAATTACCGAAGCTGAATCAATAAGATGTAAACCTGCCAAATAATCTGATTTCAGTTAATGAAATTGAAATTGTAATTAAAAACTCACCAACAAAGAAAAGCCCAGGTCCTGATGGATTCACTGCTTAATTCTACAATATATTTAGGGAAGACTTAATGATAATACTCCTCAAAGTCTTCAATGAAATTGAGAGAGAAGCTAGTCTCCCTAACTCATTCCTGGAAGCAAGTATTACCCTACTACCAACACCAGAGAAAGACCCAACTGAAAAAGAGAATTACAGGCCAATCTGCCTAATGAACATAGATACATGATCACAGCACAATAAAATTGTAACATAGAAAGTCTTCAATGAAATTGAGAGAGAAGCTAGTTTCCTTAACTCATTCCTGGAAGCAAGTATTACCCTACTACCAAAACCAGAGAAAGAGCCAACCAAAAAAGAGAATTACAGGCCAATCTCCCTAATGAATAGATACAAAAGTCCTCAATAAAATACTGGCAAATAGAATGCAACAAATCATCGAGAAGATTATACACCATGATGAAGTGGGATTCATGCCAGGAATGCAGGGATGATTCGACATACGCAAATCAATAAACATAATACACCATATCAATAGAGCCAAAGACAAGAATTACCTGATTATCTCAATAGATACCAAAAAAGATTTTGACAAAATCCAACACTCATTCATAATAAAAACCCTACAGAAAATCAGAATAGATGGTCTCTACCTCAATCTGAGAAAAGCTATATATAATAAACCAACAACCAGCATCTTACTAAATGGAAGAAAATTGAAAAGTTTCAACTTAAAATCAGGAAGAAGACAAGGATGTCCATTATTAACACTCCTATTCAATATAGTTCTGGAAACATTAGCCAGAGCAATTAGACAAGAGAGAGAGAAAAAAGGAATAAAGATAGGAATAGAAGAAGTTAAATTATCATTATTTGCAGATGATATGATATTCTACATAGAAGACTCACAAAACTGCTTTGAAAGACTTCTAGATATAATAAGCAAATTTAGTAATGTAGCCGGACAAGGTCAACAATCAAAAATCAATAACATTCCTGTACACAAACAACAAACTGACTGAGAGAGAAATTAGGGAAACCATACCCTTCACTATAGCATCCAAATAAATGAAATACTTAAGAATCAATCTAACAAAGGAAGTAAAAGATCTATACAGTGAAAATTACACTAGTCTGAAAAAGGAAATTGCAGAGGACTTCAGAAAATGGAAAGACATATCTATGTTCATGGATAGGAAGAGACAATATTGTGAAAGTGGTAATTTTTCCAAAATTGGCATACAGATTTAATGCAGTTTCAATGAAAATACCATTTACATACATCACACAATTAGAGAAATCATTCCTAAAGTTCACATGGAACCAGAAGAGATCTAGAATAGCAAAGGCAATTCTGGGCAACAAAGGTAAAGCAGGAGGAATCACAATCCCTGACTTGAAATTATACTACAGAGCTACTGTGATGAAATCAGCACAGAACTGGAATAAAAACAGACCTGAGGATCAATGAAGTAGATTGGAGGATGCAGCCACAACTACAAACACACTCAGCCACCTCATCTTTGACAAAGGGGCAAATATGTGCACTGGAAGAAAGACAGCCTCTTTAATAAATGATGCTGGAAAAACTGGCTTTCCATATGCCTAAAACTTAAACCAGACCCATGCCTATCACCATGCAATAAAATAAAGTCAAAATGGATTAAAGATTTAAATATTAAAGCAGAAACACTAAATTTTCTAGAGGACAAATAGGTAGAAATCTTGATGACATAGGGGGTAGGCAGAGAGTACATGAACAAAAATCAAACTGCACCTTGTCTTATTAAAAATTTCTTGCATGTCAAAAGAAATCTCCAACAGAATGAAAAGAAAAGCGACAAATTGGGAAAATATCCTGGCCAACTTCCCCTCAGACAAAGGACTTCTATATAGAACATATAAAGAATTAAAAAAGATCAGAACCCCAAAATTCAAAGGCCTGATCCAAAAATGGGCATCTCAGATGAATACACAATTCTCAGATGAAGAAATACAAATGGCAAATAAATGTATGACAAAATGTTCAACATCAATGGTCATTCTGGAAATGCAAATTAAAACAATACTAAGATTCCATCTCATTCCAAACAGTATGGCCAAGATCAAGATATCAACCAATAACAAATGCTGGAGGAGATGTGGGGAAAAAGGAAATCTTCTGCACTGTTGGTGGGCGTGTAGGCTGGTGCAACCACTGTAGAAATCTGTGTGGAGACTCTCCAAAAGCTAGAATTAGAGATTCCATTTGACCCAGCTATCCCGCTTCTGGGCATTTTCTCAGAAGAATTGAAAACATTATACCACAGTGATATATGTGCACACATGTTTCTAGCAGCACAATTTATTTTTATTTTTTTAATTTATTTTTAATTTTATTTTAAAAGGGAGTAAAATTAAACACAACAAAACAGAACAGAATGGAACATAGGAAAGCATAAATTTCAAAGCTAGACAACCAGAAATCTTCACTATCTGTCATCTTGTCTCTTGTTTTCTTCCAAATGGTTGTCCTTATCTTTGCATATGGAGAGCTCATACTAAGTAAGATAGCCAATCTTTTCACAAGATGTAGTTCACTGGCTCCCACTTGCTAGGCAGGGGGAGGGGGAGGGGGGACACGGGATGGGGGACAGGACAACATGAGATGTCTGATTCTCAGCCCACACCCAGGCAGGATCACAGTTGCCCCCCAGAGATGGGAAGAGTTCCTTGTTTTTCCAGCACCCCAAGTCAACCACACGGTGCAGGTCCCGATGCACCAGGGTCTCTCTCCTTCGGGCTGCCAAAAGTCTGCCATACTCTCAGCCGCCCCCCAGAGAGGGGAGGAGCTCCTTGTTCTCCCAGCACCCCAAGTCAAATGCATGGTGCAGGTCCTGAGGCACCAGGGTCTCTCCCCTGCAGGCCCTCTAAAGTCCGCCATACTCACCTGCTATTTCTTTCTGATGAATTGACCATTCCATTTCCAAAGTTCTGAAATGGCCAAAAGACCACAGAATTCTCTTTAGGCTCCTGTTTGAAACCAGCAGCTACAGCAATCTGCTGGCCTTGCTTCAGGGCCACTAGCAGCACAATTTGTAATAGCCAAATCTTGGAAACAACCTGAATGCCCATTGGTCAAGGAATGGATAAAAAATATATATAGTATTTTTATACAATGGAGTACTACTCAGCTGAAAAGAAAGATTGCATTGAGGCTTTTATAGGTAGATGGATATGACTTGAGACCAAACTCATAAGTGAAATAAATCAAACTCACATGTGTAATTATTGTATTCTCTCCCTACTGTAAAAAACTGAAAAATTATGTATTTTCCAAAATCTACAATAAACACTGTGTTGGGGTAAGAAACTGTTCAAAGAAGAAAAAATTGGAATAAGGGAAAGTAGGAAAGAAGGAAAAGGAAAAAGATATAAATTTGTATATATATATATATATACATAAGGTAGCAAAAACAACTATACTACTAATTGTATTAGTTCTTGGAAAAGAACAGTTAATACTCATATGATTAGATCAATTTTACCTATCTATGTCTGGTAGTCTGAACAACCCTGTTGAAGGTAACAGTATGTAATATTACAAGCATTGTTAGATTCCTATCATCTTGTTTTGTAAACCTCTATTGTTAAAATGTTTTATGTTTGTTGTTGTTTGTCTCTTTTGCTGTTTGCTTTTCTTTTCTGTGTCTTTTTTCTCTAAAGTAAATAAAAAGAAATACATGTAACCCAAAAAGATGTTCATAGACTAGAAGTCAAAGAATGGAAAACAATTCTCTATGCCACAGGAATCAAGAAAAAAGCAGTGGTAGCTATTCTATTTGCAGATTGTGTGAACGTCAACCAAGAATGATCAAAAGAGATTAAAAGGCCAGTATATACTTTTTAGAGGAAAACTTCAAATGGAGGAGATAACAGCCATAATTATACATGCAACAAATATGGGAGAACCCAACTATATAAGACAAATGTTTATAGACATGAAAAATCAAATGAGCAATAACAGAATTGTAATGGGGAACCATAATACCCCACTGTTACAAACAGATAAATCAATCACATAAAAATTCAGTAAAGAATTATTAGAACTGAACCAAACCTATGAACAAATGGCCTTACTAGATGTTTACAGAGTGTTCCATTCAATATCAGAATACATATTCTTCTCAGCTGCACATGGAATGTTCTCCAAAATAGACTATGTACTACGCATAGAATATGTTTAAGTAGATGCAAAAGAAGTGAAATTATTCCCTGTATATTATGTGAACATAAAGCAACAAAATTGGAAATTAATGGTAAAATAAACCACAAAAACTCCATAAACACAAAGAAATTAAATAACTCTCCTGAACCACGAATGAATCCCAGATGAAATTATAGAAGAAATGAAACAATATGTACAGTTAAAGGAATATGTGGATGAAACATACCAGAATCTGTTGGATGCAATGAAACCAGTTCTAAGAAAGAAGTTTATAGCAGTGAATTCTCACATCTAGAAAATAGAATGAGCACAAATAAGTAATGAACACTGCACTTCAGACTTCTAGAAAAAGAAGACCAAGTCAAGCCCAAAGCCCATAGCAGGGAGGAAATTACAAAGATCAGAGTGGAGATTAATGGAATTGAGACTAAAAAAATTACAAAGAATTAGTGAATTGAAGAGTCGTTTCTTTAAAAGAAAAAATAAAATTGAGAAACCGAAAGACAACCGAATCAAAAGAAGGAAAGAAAAGACTCAAATTCATGCAATGAGGAAAAGATATCACCAGAGATCCTGCAGAAGATCGTCAATACCTATTTCAAAAATCTTTACTTGTGGAGACAGCCAAGATAAAAGCAAAGCCCCAACCTGTGAGCCATTTGGAAGATGGATTGGGGAAAACCAAGATGGGCACAAAACCCTCACCTGTGAATCATTTGGAGCACAGACTGGGGAGAGCAATGAAGGAAGCAAAGGCCCCATCTGTGAGCTGGCTGGTGTGTGGGCTGGGGTGAGGAGAACTCTCCCGGCCCCCAACCGTGAACAACCAGCTGATTTGGAGTTACTGTATTTTTTGGTTGATTTTTGCAAGCCTGATGCCGAGCAACTATATGGATGACAACAATATGCAATGTAGTCACTGTAGTGGATTTCCTACTATCTTATCACTGTTTCAAGTCATTTTATTGCTCTGTTTTATTCCCTCTAAAATTAAGGAGAAAAAAGACTTAAGGAGTTAGTTGGATCCAAAATGTACAATAGATATTGTGAAGGTGAAATGGGAGGAAATGTCTAAAAAGGGAAATTGATAGCCATTGTTAATTTCCTACTACATTATTTTGAAGTCCTGCGACTTGGAATTATTTTCATTATTTTGTTTGGTTTGGTTTTATTCTGTTTTGTTTTGTTAGATTCTATTATGTCTGGTATGGGAAGCTATTTTGAAGATACTAAGATATATTATGGTAGCCATTGTTGATCTAATGGTTTGAAGTTCTGTATCACTTTCATTGTTTTTGATTGGTTTTATTCTGTTCTGTTTTGCTTGATTTTGTTATGTCTTATGGTATGGACAGTTATTTTAAAGATAACATGAAGCATTATGATAGCTATTGTTGGTTTTCTGTTATCTTTATTTTGAAGTCCTGTACTACTCTCATTGTTTTGTTTTGGTTGGCTTTATTCTGTTTCATTTTGTTTTGATTTGTTCTCTTGAAAATAAAATTTAAAAAAATCTTTACATGCATAGAATGGAAAATACAGAAGAAATGGACAGATTCCTACAAATGTATGAATTACTAAAGCTGAATCAAGAAAAATATAAAAGATATAAAGATATATAAATCAAGAAAGATACGTTCAAGGTCTTGATGGTATCACTGCTGAATTCTACAAGAAATTTAAGGGAGATTTAATGCCAGTGCTCCTCAAACTCTTTAATGAAATTGAAAGGAAAGCAATACTCCCTAACTCATTCCTAGAGGCAAGTATTACCAAGATACCAAAACTAGAGAAGGATCTGACCAAAAAAGAGAACTACAGGCCAATCTTCCTAATGAACATAGATTCACAAATCCTCAATCAGATGCTAGGAAACAGAATGAAGGAAGTCATCAAGAAGATTACACACAATGACCAAGTTAGATTCATCCCAGGAATTCAGAGATGGTTCAACATATATGTCAATGAATATAATACACCATATCAACAGAGCCAAAGATAAAATCACATGGTCATCTCAATAGATGAAGGAAAATGTTTTGATAAAGTCCAACATTCATTCATGATAAAAATCCCACAGAAAATCAGAATAAATTGACTTTATCTCAATCTGATAAAAACCACCTATGACAGACCAACAGCCAGCATCATATTAAATAGTCAAAAACTGAAAGCTTTCACTCTAAAATCATGAACAAGAGAAGAGGAACACAAGTTTGAGCCATGCCTGAGTGATTTAGCAACTTAGTGAGACCTTGCCTAAAAATAAAATACAAACACTGGGATGTCATCTTATTCCAGAAAGAATGACTACCAGTAAAAAATCAATCCGTATCAAAATTTGTCAGCCTGTGGAGAGAAAGAGACCCTTCTCCATTGTTAGTGGGACTGTAAACTGACACAACCACTATAGAAATCAGTGTGGATATTCTAACAACTAGAAATAGAAATTTCATTTAATGCATCTATTCCCCTTCTATATATCTTTCCAAAAGAGTTAAAGACATCATACTACAGTGTTTTATGCATACTCATGTTTATAGCAGTGCGGCTAATAGCACTTAAGTCTTGGAGACAGCTTATATGTTCAACAACAGATGAATGAAAAAAAGAAAATGTATTTATAACAATAGAGTACTACTCTACTATAAAGAAAGGAAAACTTGAGTTATTTATAGGAAAATGGATGCACCCTGAGACCATAATGTGAAGTAACTCACACATGAAAAGTTCTCTCTATATATATTTACTGAAAGGGAAAAAGAGAGAAAAAAGGTATTGTAATTCAGTGTGGACAATATATCTAAAAGAATTCCTTGACTTGGTACAACTATCTTACATGTTTTATATGTTTTTGGCCTAATAATTTGGTTTTCAATCTGAATATATGATGATTAATTTATAAGATCTTATAAATGCATCTGATGCCTGAAAAATAAAGGTGGTTGAGGAAAAGGTGAAAGAGAATGAAAATGCCCTACATACATTCACCAATTCCCTATGTGAATGAAATCATTATGTACTTCAAACATGTACTAATAAAAGTATAAAAATTAAAAAAGAAGGGCTGGGTATGTAGCTCAGTGTGGAAAGCCTAAGTTCAATCTCCTGTACTAAAAATCAAATCAACAAAGAAAAAACAAGTGGAAGAAGTTTTATCCCATAGTAAAAGCACTCACTGAGTAAAATTGTCAACTGACCAGTTATTTAGGCAGGATGAGATATTTTGCAGCAATATACGATTTAGGGTGATCAATCATCCTAATTTCCCTGGGACAGAGGGAATTTCCTAGGATGAGAGACTATCATTGCTAACACCAATAAAGAGCCAGAAAATCTGGACCAGTGAGCTGCTCTGATGTAAACTTTCCATAGTCATCTTGAAGCTGTGCACATAAGGAAAAGGAGTTTGGATAGCTGACAAAACAGGAGGAGATTTGGAAAATTCTTATCAGGAGGCACTGGGAATTGGAGCAGAAAAACCAGGGCAGATCTAATAGGCTGTTCAAAGGGGTTGTCAGCCTGCAGTGGAACAAGATGTGAGAGTACTGAAGGTAGACTGAGGAGTGACAGAGCTGTGGTTGGCCCCTGAGTTGTTTATTTACCACAGGAATGACCATAAGCAGGTTTCTGAACCATGTTTCCATGCCTCTGTAGTACTAATACCATAGGTCTAAGTGATGCAAAGTAGAAAGTACTGAGAAGAGTTTCATTGTTGTCTTACTTTTCTCATTGCTGAGAAGAAATATTTGATGCTCAAAGTTAAAGGAGGAAAGGTTTATTGTAGTTCGCAGTTTGTAGAGGTTTCAGTTAAAAGCTGGCTGGCTCCATGGGAGAGTGGCCTGGCACAGGGGCATCACAGAGGAGAAACAGTTCATGGTGATCAGAAGGCAGGAAGGCAGCAAAGCAGTGAAGCGTTGTGGAAGCAAGTGACTAGAAACAAGTGACAACAGTAGCCTTCCTTCTGTCCAGGCTACCTATCCTTAGGGTGAGTAGTGCTCACACCCAGGGTGGGGCATCTGTAATCCTAGCATCACACCATGAATCAATTTCAGCATCATATCCTTAATTCCAGCTTTGCACACTCTAGATCCAGCCACCTCCGAAAAGCCCCACCAATTAATGCATGAGGCTTTGGGAGGACATGCAGAGATAAGACGTAACAATTGTTCAAAGAAGCATCAGGAACATGTTAACTGCTGTTACCATTATTGTTGTTACTAAGAAAATTACAACAAGGGATCAGATAGAAATTCTTGGGCAGGAATAATGGGATTGAAAGAGAAGAAATCTGAGTGAGAAAAGACTGAATATCTTTCCTTGGTGATTTTCAGTTCACCTTTATTTGCCTTTATGTGCAACATATAACAATTGAGTGGAGTAATTTTTGTAATACTACTCAAGGTAAGAAGGCAATAGCACCAGGAATGACTCTCAAAACAATGGTAGCATTTAATTTATGTTAATTAATTATTATTATTTTTTTTTTGGTACCAGGGATTAAACTCATGACCTCATGCTTGCCAGGCAGGCGCTTAAGCTGCTGAGCTGAATCCCCAGTCCCTATTTATGTTAATTTAGATTGAAGGCTGTAAATGCTTATCACAGGACTCAAAATGCAGGAACCAGATAAGGGAAAAATGAACTTGAAATTGGCTAATTTTAAATGAATGAAGGAAGAGAGGTAAGGAAAATGAAAGAAGACAAAGGCATGTACCTAACATGCCAAGAAGTGACTGTTTCCAATCCATCGCTGGGTCAACTTATAGAAGGGATCTCTCTAGTATTTATAACAACCTATTTTTACACTAAGAAGGGACAATAACATTTGCATCAATAGGGTTTTCTTCTCAGTGTTCTCTGCAGGGCCATCTTTACTTCCTTGTTCCTCAGGCTGTAGATCAAGGGGTTGAGCATGGGGATCACTGTGGTGTAGAACACAGAAGCCACATTCTCCTGGGCCAGGGAACTGGCTGTGGAGGGTTTTAAGTACATGAATGCAGTGGATCCATAGAACAGCCCCACAGCTGCAAGATGGGAGCTGCAGGTGTTGAAGGCTTTGGACCTGCCCTCAGTAGAGCTGATACGGAGGATGCTGGACAGGATGAAGGCATAGGAAACAAGAACCATTAAGCTGGTGAGTATGATGTTGAATCCAGCTAAGAAGAAGACTGTCATCTCCACATCGTAGGTGCTGAAACAGGAGAGTTTCATGAGAGGGAGGATGTCACAGAAATAGTGGCTGATGAAACTCTCACAATAGCTCAATTTCAACATGAGGCCAGTCTCTATTGTGGAGCCAGTGAACCCCATAGTGTAGACAAGGGCCACCAGAAGAGAGCAGAGAGCATGAGACATGATGATATTGTAAAGCAAAGGGTAGCAGATGGCCACATATCTGTCATAGGCCATCACAGTGAGCATGTAACACTCGGCAATGACAAAAACAAGGAAGAAGTAGAGCTGAGACATGCACCCCACATAGGAGATGGCATTCTTCTGGGACACAAAGTTGACCAGCATTTTA
>PVJX010008463.1:0-65539 GCA_004027295.1 Dolichotis patagonum
TCAGAGCCCACTTTCCACTTGCTACTTGGTTTTTAACATCTTCCAATTTCAAACTTTGGGTATTTTTTGGAGTTTGGGGATGCACTTCATCTGATGTTTCTGTGTTTTGTTGAGAGAGGAGTTTGAGTCCCTGTTTTATGCCGTATTGTATGAAATAGAAGTCTCTCACTCCCCAAGTGATAGTAGTGTACTCTGCAACCAGAGGAATGAGAGCACTTTATCAGGTAGGGTCCCAGTAGAAAACAGATGGCACATTCAGACTGGTAACTGGAGGAGCACTTAATAGTATCACTGAGAGTTCACTCAGGAAGTGAGACACTCTTGATTCCAGGTGTGAAGGGTTTTAATGTGGGAATTAAGCACTGACACAACCTTGGAAGAACTGGGGTTGGGGAGGCCAAGCAAGCTGCTCTGCTGGTCTCAGGCCACAGCGTATGCTCTCTGGAGCTACTGCTCTGGAGCAGTAGAGGCTGCTAGTGTTATGAACTCCAAACCAGACCCATGCTGGGAAAGGCCCTGGAAGGTAACCCCCAGCTCTGGTGTGCAGGGAAAGACATGGCAGGGGACGATCATAAAGCTGAATTGGTACTGCAGAAGCTCACGAAGGGTGAGCGGGGTTTGGAGAACCAGTGGGAAGTGAAGAATTTTCTGGCCTGGCAGTCTCGGTGTGGGTATTGTCCCCCACACCTGGAGGGAATGAGGAAGTGGTTCCTGGAAGCTGGAGAAAGTGGGTAAATGTCCAGGTTGTCAGACAGTTGGCTAAGGTGTGTCCGTGGGGGAGGGGGTTTCCACCAGCTTCAAAACTGCAGGGTGGGAAAGTAGCTGCCTCTTCACTGGGCCGGAAGGCAGAGCGTGACATTTGGTAGAGAATCCTTTCGCTGCCCCTCCTAGGGTACATGTTAGGATGGAGATGAGTGAGGAGTGGGGTGGAGGCCAAACCGAGAACATCCCTTCATAACTGGAAGCATACAGATTGATAATATCTTGAGGACTGGAGGTGTTTTTGTTTCTTGGGTCATCACACTGAATTACATCCCTACCCACTTTTTAATTGTTTGACGCAGGGTCTCCTAAGTCACTAACTTGTCCGGGCCTTAGCCTCCCAGAATTCTGGGATTATAAGGCATGCACCACCATGCCCAGTTGATGGAAGCATTTTTTAAAGCAAGGAAGGGGAATCAGCAGCAGTGCAGTGGTTGATTCTTCAATGAAAGAAGATGCAGGTACTTAGATGAGAGGAGCTTTCTTGAACAGTTTGGAAAACTTTGGGAAGAGAGGGAAGAATGGGGAGTGGGATGATTTTTGAACATGTGAAGGCAGAAGAACAGTTAACTGTTGGCTTTCTATAAGACAGCGAGGTTGTTAGCCTTCAGCAGGATGGAGAATATGGCCATCAACGGATGGTCAGCATGTGGATCCGGAAGGTTCTGGACCTTCCGGACCTAGTTCACCTCCACCCTGCCTGAGATATGCAGACAGTTAGGAATATGTGAAGAAATCAGGAGAGGGAGAGAGAAGTGTTGGTAAACCTCCTCTGCAAGTATGTCTGAAAGTTCCTTAGGGATTTTAGACTTTCTCTGGGGTACCTAATCTTCTAGTCAAATATTTTAGTCATATTTTAGTCAAACATATATTCAGGCATTTGTCATTACTCATAATGCTTTAAAATTGCTCACAGTGATGCCTTTAAAAAATGGAGCGGAATTGGGTTGTTCTTCATTGTTAGCTTGCTTGATATGGTAATGATAAAATTATAAATAGTCCAGGTGTGTATTTTCTATTGCTGGTATATTTGATTTTCTTAATTAACTTACTTGGAACTTCTAAAAAGATAAACTTGCATCCCCTTCTGGTGCTCACGTAAGAGTATTTAGCTGGACTGGTGCTTTGCAGGAAGTATTGCCTGTTGATTTTATTTTTCCCCTTCTAGCTCATGGACTATAACAATAGGGAAAAGGGTATCTTCCAGGACAGGAAATCTATAGGCAGAGGCTGAGGACAGATCTGTGAAGGAATTGTGACCACATCTGTTTTCCCTCTCTGGAGATACGGTTCTCTGTAACCAGGCAACTGGAGACCTGTTGTGCTGATGTTCAAAATGGTCTTCAGCTCCTGGTGGTTCCTATTTAGGGAAAACACAGAGCAAGCGGCACTACTGTGTATGCATTCAAACCGTCAAAAGTATGGTTTTATAATTCACAAAAAAAATTAAACAACATGGATTCATTTATAGAGATCTTCTTGGCCGCTTTTCATTCCTTCAACTGCCAGATTCGATGTTTTTATTCACTGCAACCCCATTCAGCCTTCTCTTTTCCATGTTAGGAAGGTCGCTGGCATTAAGAGCCAGAGTCGAATCATGCTGCAAAGAAGAAATGTGTGTGTGGACAGGATTAGTCTTGATAGAGAATAGAAATTAAAGGGTGGAGAACTAGCTGGGCCCATGTCAGAGGTCCCTGTGAGAGGCCTGCGCTGAAGGAACAACCTGCAAGAGTTGTTGGCAGCCACCTACTCCAAGGCCTATCTCCGACAGAACAGGGGGCCTCTGTTCCTGGCCATGGGGAAGATCCTTTGGGCAGCGTAAAGAACAGAGCCTACGGGACCGCCATACTGGGCCTTCCGCCCTACTATTTATCAGCACTGTGAGTGCCATGCCTCAGTTTTCTCATCTGTAAAATGAGGATGTTCATGGCGTATTAAGCAAGTCAGGACATGTAAATGCTGGAACAGTGCCATCAGTTTAATGACCATTTAAATAGCTCTTACCTGTTGCCCAGAAGATTAACTGGAACAAAGAAATAGCAGTCTGTTGCAGAGGCATTTAAAGAGGATGAGAAGCCCTTTCCTTTAGACTCAGACATTTTTTAGATGTGAATGTTTAAAGATGACTTTGGCTCATGTTTCTGTATAATGTAATACCAAAGATAGAGACCCTTTTTACCCTGTTTGCTCTTGTCGCTTGCAGCCGCCATGAACCACTGCCCTTTAGCCAGGCCACCCTGCCTTGGAGCCAGCTGAGCATGGACTGAAATCTCCACAAACTGTAAACTAAATAAACCTTTCCTTTCCTGCCCAAAAAACCCCAACCAACCAACAAACAAAAAGAAAAAGGCCCTTGTCTAGCTATTTTAGATGAAACATATTTCAGAACTGTGTCATGTTTTCAGACGTCGAGGTTACTGGCCGTCTTCCCCTGTGATTCTTGTTTACTTCCTGAATTACTCATGGTTCTCATGAGGACCTAAGATCAGTTGGGTTTTCCCTTAGACCTGGACATGTAGGATTTTATAGGCAGGTTTGCAGCTTCCTCCAGCTCTACTTAGATCCATCACATTCTGCTTTCTCCAGTTTTCTCACACCCACAGAACCATCTCTGAATTTGTGCATTCTAACCTCATTCTCTAAACCTGTTTCTTATGCTATGAAACATCCGTGTAGAATGCCTACCGTGTGTACACCTTACTGTTCAAATAACAGGAAGATTATAGTAAGGAACAGGCAGGCACTCTCCTTGAGTTTCTATACTAGTGGAGGAGAGACAGTAAACAAGGAGCATGTGTGTATCTCTTGGGAGTAAGTACTAGGGATAATGGAGGAGAGGGGATGGAGGCAAGGAAAAGGAGTAGAGTTAGGTGTTTTTAGCAGGATGAGCAGGGAAGACCTTACCAGCCAGGTGTCATTTGCCTGGAGACAGGAAGGAGGTAATGAGAGGTACAAGTCACAGCAGGTGAGCAGAGCAGAGTTTGGTGCAGAAGTGTGGGTGGCACAGTTCATAACCAAGGAGATGGTGAATTTGACTTAGCTTTTTTGAGGGGAGGGTGCCAGAAAGTCAGACCCTGGGCCCTCATTCTTGCCAGGCAGGCACTTTGCCACTGAGCTAAATCTCTGGCCCTTGACTTTGCTTTAAAAAAGGATCACTGATTTTGTGCAGGCAGCTCCATTGCAGCTCCCCTAAAGAGGGCCTAAGAGACAAACTTCATAGAGCGTTAGGAGAAAACTATCACCCCAGCTCATGTGTCTTTCCTAAGTTCTATGTGTGTGTGTCTGTGTCTGTATCGAACTCATAACCTTGTCTTGGCCAGGCAGGTGCTGTGCTGTTGAGCTATATCCCAGCCCTTGTAAGTTCTTCAAACAATTATTTTTTCTAACACATGGCAGTTGAACCTAGGACTTTGATATTGAGTGAGCTACATTCTGCAGACTTTATTTTTATTTATTTATTTTTTAAACTTTGATACAGGGTCTTGCTAAATTGTTAAGTTTACTTAGGGAGGGTTTGAACTTGTGTTTCTCCTGCCTCTGCCTCCCAGTGGTAGGATTGTAGTTGTGTGCCACAATGCTGCATTATAAACAATTGAATTTGGAAGGTATTTGGTGCAGTTTGACCTTGTTCTATTCCTCTGAGCCTGAGAGGATACAGACCTAGGCAAAAGGAAAAATAAAATCAGCTCTCAATTAACTGTTTTAAGAGAATGAGGCTTTAGCAAAGGTTAATGCAGAATGGTGGCTCAGTCAAGTAGCTCTGGGAAGTCTGGGTCCTATACTTTATATTCTTCCTTTTTTTTCTTTCTGTTTTTTGCTAGCACCAAAGTAACTTTTAAATTCTGTTTTGTAGGAATAGCTAGTAATAGCTTTGTGATTTCTAGATTGGCAGGGGAAAGCTAGGTGGGGCTGCAGGTGCTGGAATGTCCTGCAGCATTCTGAAGGAGTCTGGTAGCAAAGTCAGTGCTACTGTCTGGCCTGGGGTTGGCCTTTGTGCCTGGGAGTGGCAGCAGGTGGCTGAGAGGGTTACCCGAGACCAAACTATGAAGCAGGAAGCCTGAGCCTAGAGTTTCAGTGGGTAACTGCGGCATGACGCGTTCACAGTGATACCCTGGGATCACAAGTCATCACAGGTAGTTGGCAGTTATAGTTACACTGCTCCAGCATGCTTCTAGATGTGAAGAACTGGCTTCAGTTCTCAGGCCTGTTGTTTCCCACCTCGGGAGTGGACACAGCAGCAGCCGTGGAAGGCTGCCTCAGTACCGGCTCTGAGCCCAGGGCCAGTCTAATATGAGAAAGCAAAAAAATGAAGGTGTTTTTTTCTCACCCTTCCCCCACCATAACTGAGAGACTTATTTGAAAGTAATTATTTTTTCATGGACAGTAATAATGTACTTAATCTAACTTAATCTCATACTTAATCCAACGAAAGTTTGGAGGCTCATTTGTCTACTAATGAAATTTTCTTTTTGAGTCAGGGTCTTACTATATTTTTTTCCTAATGGAATTCTTTAAAAACTGTATTGAATTTATGAACAGTGGTCCTTTCATTTCTACCACAGACTCCTGCTTCATTCTTTACATAATTTCTCTGCTTATTTGCATTATCATTAATAGAATAAGAAAAAAGATGGCATTCAAACTAGTCATCTTCATCTGGGCATCTGAATTGTCTTAGACCTGATTTTGTTTGTACAGAGCAGCATGTCTCATGTCTGTCTTTCTTCTCTTCCATTTCCAGGAGGGCTGTTGGCCTGCTGCTGTGCTGCTGAACAGTATGCAGTCCTTTCGGGAGCAAAGCAGTTACCACGGAAACCAGCAGAGCTACCCACAGGAGGTACACGGCTCATCCCGGATAGAAGAGTTCAGCCCTCGCCAGGCCCAGATGTTCCAGAATTTTGGGGGTGCAGGTGGCAGTAGTGGTGGCAGTGGTGGCAGCAGTGGTGGTGGACGACGAGGAACAGCAGCTGCTGCTGCAGCAGTGATGGCTAGTGAGACGTCTGGTCACCAGGGATACCAGGGGTTCAGGAAAGAGGCTGGAGATTTTTACTACATGGCAGGCAACAAAGACCCCGTGGCAACAGGAACCCCGCAGCCTCCTCAGCGAAGGCCTTCTGGGCCCGTGCAGAGCTATGGACCCCCCCAGGGGAGCAGCTTTGGCAATCAGTATGGGGGTGAGGGTCATGTAGGCCAGTTTCAAGCCCAGCACTCTGCCCTTGGTGGAGTTTCTCATTATCAGCAGGATTATGCAGGGCCTTTCTCTCCCGGGAGTGCTCAGTACCAGCAGCAGGCTTCCAGCCAACAGCAGCAGCAGGTACAACAGTTGAGACAACAGCTTTACCAGTCCCATCAGCCCCTGCCACAAGCCGCTGGCCAGCCCACCTCTGGCTCTTCCCATCTACAGCCAATGCAGCGGCCCTCAACTCTGCCGTCCTCTGCTGCTGGCTACCAGTTAAGAGTGGGGCAGTTTGGCCAGCATTACCAGTCTTCTGCTTCTTCTTCTTCTTCTTCCTCCTTCCCTTCGCCACAGCGTTTCAGTCAGTCTGGACAGAGCTATGATGGTAGTTACAGCGTGAATGCCGGCTCCCAGTACGAAGGGCATAATGTGGGTTCTAATGCACAGGCTTATGGAACGCAGTCAAATTACAGCTATCAGCCTCAATCTATGAAAAATTTTGAACAGGCAAAGATTCCACAAGGGACCCAGCAGGGGCAACAGCAGCAGCAAACACAGCAGCAGCAACAGCAGCAGCAGCAGCAGCAGCAACAGCAGCAACAGCAGCAGCAGCAGCAGCAACAGCAGCAGCAGCAGCAGCAGCAGCAGCAGCAGCAGCAGCAGCAGCATCCCCCTCAGCATGTGATGCAGTACACCAATGCTGCCACCAAGCTTCCCCTGCAGAGCCAGGTTGGGCAGTACAGCCAGCCTGAGGTTCCTGTGAGGTCCCCCATGCAGTTTCACCAGAACTTCAGCCCCATATCCAATCCCTCTCCAGCTGCCTCTGTGGTTCAGTCTCCAAGCTGCAGTTCTACCCCTTCTCCTCTCATGCAGAGTGGGGAAAATCTCCAGTGTGGGCAAGGCAGTGTGTCCATGGGTTCCAGAAACCGAATTTTACAGTTAATGCCTCAGCTCAGTCCAACACCATCAATGATGCCTAGTCCTAATTCTCATGCTGCGGGCTTCAAAGGGTTTGGACTAGAAGGGGTGCCAGAAAAGCGGCTGACAGATCCAGGGTTGAGCAGTTTGAGTGCTCTAAGTACACAAGTGGCCAATCTTCCTAACACTGTTCAGCACATGTTACTTTCCGATGCCCTGACTCCCCAGAAGAAGACCTCTAAGCGGCCCTCCTCGTCATCCAAGAAGGCAGATAGCTGCACAAACTCAGAAGGCTCCTCACAGCCTGAGGAGCAGCTGAAGTCCCCGATGGCAGAGTCCCTGGATGGAGGCTGCTCCAGCAGCTCAGAGGACCAAGGTGAGAGAGTGAGGCAGCTGAGTGGCCAGAGCACCAGCTCCGACACCACCTACAAGGGCGGAACCTCGGAGAAAGCTGGCGCCTCACCCGCACAGGGTGCTCAGAACGAGCCCCCGAGACTGAGTGCCAGTCCCGTGGCTAGAGAGGAGGCTGCCTCACCGAGTGCTAAGGATATCCCACTGTCATCGGAGGGGAACCCAAAAGCCAATGAGAAGACAGTTGGGGTGATTGTGTCCCGGGAAGCCATGGCAGGTCGGGTAGAAAAATCTGGTGGACAGGATAAAGGCTCCTCAGAGGATGATCCTGTGGCCACTCAGCGGCCACCCAGCAACAGTGGGGCAAAGGAAGCCAGTCACACATCACTTCCACAGCCAGAGCCTCCAGGAGGAGGGAGCAAAGGGAACAAGAATGGTGACAACAGCTCTAGCCACAATGGAGAAGGAAATGGCCAGGCTGGCCACTCTGCAGTGGGCCCTGGTTTCACAGGCAGGACTGAGCCCAGCAAGTCTCCTGGAAGCCTGCGCTATAGTTACAAAGAGAGTTTTGGGTCAGCTGTGCCACGAAATGTCAGTGGCTTTCCTCAGTACCCTACAGGGCAAGAAAAGGGGGACTTCCCTGGCCATGGGGAACGAAAGGGTAGAAACGAGAAGTTCCCCAGCCTCCTGCAGGAAGTGCTTCAGGGTTACCACCACCACCCTGATAGGAGGTATTCCAGGAGTGCTCAGGACCACCAGGGGATGGCCAGTGGCCTGGAAGGAACCGCGAGACCCAATGTCCTAGTTAGTCAAACCAATGAATTAGCCAGCAGGGGTCTTCTGAACAAAAGCATTGGATCCCTGTTAGAAAACCCCCACTGGGGACCCTGGGAAAGGAAGTCAAGCAGCGCAGCTCCTGAAATGAAACAGATCAATTTGGCTGACTATCCAATTCCCAGAAAGTTTGAAATAGAGCCTCCATCATCAGCTCATGAGCCTGGGGGCTCACTCTCTGAGAGGAGATCAGTGATCTGTGACATTTCTCCTCTAAGACAGATTGTCAGGGACCCAGGGGCTCATTCACTGGGGCACATGGGTGCCGACACCAGAATTGGGAGGAACGAGCGTCTCAACCCAAGTTTAAGTCAGTCCGTCATTCTTCCAGGTGGATTGGTGTCCATGGAAACAAAGATGAAATCCCAGAGCGGACAGATAAAAGAGGAAGACTTTGAACAATCCAAATCCCAAGCTAGTTTCAACAACAAGAAATCCGGAGACCACTGTCATCCCACTAGCATCAAGCATGAGTCTTATCGTGGCAATGCCAGCCCAGGAGCAGCAGCCCACGATTCCTTTTCAGACTACGGCCCCCAAGACAGCAGGCCCACGCCAATGCGGCGGGTCCCTGGCAGAGCTGGTAGTCGGGAGGCCATGAGGGGTCGGTCCCCTTCTCAGTACCATGACTTTGCAGAAAAGTTGAAGATGTCTCCTGGCAGGAGCAGAGGCCCAGGAGGAGACCCTCATCACATGAACCCCCACATGACCTTTTCAGAGAGGGCCAACAGGAGCTCTTTACATGCTCCTTTTTCTCCCACCTCAGAAAGCCTGGCTTCCGCATATCACACAAACACACGGGCTCATGCTTATGGGGACCCTAACACAGGTTTGAATTCCCAGTTCCATTATAAGAGACAGATGTACCAGCAGCAACAAGAAGAGTATAAAGACTGGAGCAGCAGTTCTGCTCAGGGAGTGATTGCTGCTGCACAGCACAGGCAGGAGGGACCTCGGAAGAGCCCACGACAGCAGCAGTTTCTTGACAGAGTACGGAGCCCTCTGAAGAATGACAAAGATGGTATGATGTATGGCCCACCAGTTGGCACTTACCATGACCCTGGCGTGCAGGAAGCTGGGCGCTGCCTCATGTCTGGTGATGGTCTGCCTAACAAGGGCATGGAATTGAAGCACAGCTCCCAGAAGTTACAACAAGAATCTTGCTGGGATCTGTCTCGGCAAACTTCTTCAGCCAAGAGCAGTGGGCCTCCAGGAATGTCCAGTCAAAAAAGGTATGGACCACCCCATGAGACTGATGGGCATGGGCTTGCTGAGTCTGCACAGTCATCAAAACCTAGTAATGTAATGCTGAGGCTTCCTGGCCAAGAGGATCATTCTTCTCAAAACCCTTTAATCATGCGGAGGCGTGTCCGCTCTTTTATCTCTCCCATTCCCAGTAAGAGACAGTCCCAAGACGTAAAGAACAGTAACACCGAAGACAAAGGGCGCCTCCTTCATCCGTCCAAAGAAGGCACCGATAAAGCATTCAATTCCTACGCCCATCTTTCTCACAGTCAGGATGTCAAGTCTATCCCTAAGAGAGATTCCTGCAAGGACCTTCCAAGCCCAGATAATAGAAACTGCCCTGCTGTTACCCTCACAAGCCCTGCTAAGACCAAAATACTACCCCCACGGAAAGGACGGGGGTTGAAACTGGAAGCTATAGTTCAGAAGATCACATCCCCGAATATCAGGAGGAGTGCATCTGCAAACAGTGCAGAGGCTGGGGGAGACACAGTGACGCTGGATGACATACTGTCTCTGAAGAGTGGCCCTCCTGAGGGCGGGACAGGGGCTACGCAGGAGCCTGAGATGGAGAAGAGAAAAGGCGAGGTGGTGTCAGACCTAGTGAGTGCAGCCAGCCAGGAGACCAGCATTGACAAGCCTCTCGCGCGGGCCGCTGAGGAGTGGCGTGGCAGTGGGGAGGACAAAGCAAAGGCAGAGATACACTCAGAGACAGCTCTTCCTGGGAAGGAAATCCCTGGTGCCATGACGTCCTCGACCTCACAGAAGCCTGGCAGTAACCAAGGGAGACCAGATGGTTCCCTGGGTGGGGCTGCACCCTTGATCTTTCCTGACTCAAAGAATGTAGCTCCAGTGGGCACATTGGCCCCTGAGGCAAAACCCAAGGCTGAAGAGAAGGAGAATGAGTCAGTGACCATTTTACCCAAACAAGAGAGTTTTCCCCCAAAGGGGTATTTCCCTTCAGGAAAAAAGAAGGGGAGGCCCATTGGTAGTGTGAATAAGCAAAAGAAGCAGCAACAGCCACCACCCCCGCCTCCCCAGCCACCTCAGATACCAGAAGGTTCTGCAGATGGTGAGCCAAAGCCAAAAAAACAGAGGCAAAGGAGGGAGAGAAGGAAGCCTGGGGCCCAGCCAAGGAAACGGAAAACCAAACAAGCGGTTCCCATTGTAGAACCCCAGGAGCCCGAGATCAAGCTAAAGTATGCCACCCAGCCACTGGATAAAACTGATGCCAAGAACAAGTCTTTTTTCCCCTATATCCATGTAGTAAATAAGTGTGAACTTGGAGCTGTGTGTACAATCATCAATGCTGAAGAAGAGGAACAGACCAAATTGGTGAGGGGCCGGAAAGGTCAGCGGTCCCTGACCCCTCCCCCCAGCAGCACCGAAAGCAAGGTGCTCCCCACTTCCTCCTTCATGCTGCAGGGGCCTGTGGTGACGGAGTCATCTGTTATGGGGCACCTGGTTTGCTGTCTGTGTGGCAAGTGGGCCAGTTACCGGAACATGGGTGACCTCTTTGGACCCTTTTATCCCCAAGATTATGCAGCCACTCTCCCGAAGAATCTGCCTCCAAAGAGGGCCACAGAAATGCAGAGCAAAGTCAAGGTACGGCACAAAAGCGCTTCAAATGGCTCCAAGACGGACACTGAGGAGGAGGAGGAGCAGCAGCAGCAGAAGGAGCAGAGGAGCCTGGCCGCACATCCCAGGTTCAAGCGGCGCCACCGCTCGGAAGACTGTGGTGGAGGCCCTCGGTCCCTGTCCAGGGGGCTCCCTTGTAAAAAAGCAGCCATCGAGGGCAGCAGCGAAAAGACTGTTTTGGACGCAAAGCCCTCCATGCCCACCACTTCGGAAGGTGGCCCCGAGCTGGAGTTACAAATCCCTGAACTACCTCTTGACAGCAATGAATTTTGGGTCCATGAGGGTTGTATTCTCTGGGCCAATGGAATCTACCTGGTCTGCGGCAGGCTCTACGGCCTGCAGGAAGCGCTGGAAATAGCCAGAGAGATGGTGAGTAGGAGACACCCTGGCCAGGTTGGGCGTTTTGTTACTTCATTTTGGTTCTGTTTGTTCCAGTAGTCTTTATTCTCACATCACAAGCTCCTGGACCAAGTGCTGGACAGAACATGAAGTGAGTAGTTAGGAAGCTTTGTTTAACCTTTTATTTTCATCAGTAATGAATGTCCATAGGTTGCAGGCCACTACCTATAACGTATTTTAGAAAACCTGGGTCCCTGTTCTGCCCCCTTCAAGCCTGCCTGCCTGCCCTCCCAGGAGCATTGCTTGAGCAGTGTGACTTTCCAAAGTCACTGCCTCGGTTGGTTTCTTGATTCTCTATAATAACCTTTTACTGCTGTTTACGTTACTGATATTTTTAAAATCAGTTTTAATTTTTGAACTTCTGTAATACAAAATATATTATGATTACATTTTGTTTTAAAATGTTTCATTGCCGTAGGCTGATTATTTCATATTTTCATTTGCATTTTCTTTTCTTGAGCCGTGTTTTTCTAATCCATTTTCCAACTTGGATATTTAGTTTTCAAACTTTTCTTGATAAGTGTTTTTTTGTTTTGTTTGTTTGTTTGAACATTGGGGATTGAACCCAGAGCTTTTGCACTGAGCTATATTTCCAGCCCTTTTAAACATGTTTTTTATTTGGAGAGAGAGTCTCACTAAGTTGCCCAGGCTATGCTTAAATTTGCAGTCCTGCCTTGGGGTACTACAGGGGTGCTTCATAACTCTTATCCTTGAAGTGTTTAGTTATCACAGTTGCTTACTTTGTTTGTTTGTATGGAGTACTCTGTGTCCTGTTCCTGTGTCTTCTACTTTCTTAAATGGGTCTTTGTGTAGAGAAGTGAGTACATCATTCTTCAGTAGTTTCCTGAGAAAGGTGCTGGCTGGTGATGTTGAACTCTTGTTTCTCTAAATGTGTATTTTTATCCCATCCTCTGCAGGCTTCTTTTATTTTTTCCTGTGCTGGGGACTAAACCCCAGGGCCTTGCACATGCTAGCCAAGTGTACTACCAATGAATCACACCTGCAGCTAGAACTTGGGATTTGAAGTTACTCTCTCCCCGTGTCTTGAACTCCTTGCTTTTGACTTGGCCTCTAGCTTCCATTGCTGCAGGTTATGGGACCAGAGCTGTCCAAACTTCAGGTGTTTGTGTTCTGTTTTTCTCTTCTGGAGATTGACAGATCTCATTTCTGACCTGGGGTTCTGAGATCTCCGTGAGTAGATCTCTTTTCATTCATTATGCTGGCAACTCTGTCAGGGCTTTCCCTTGTTCACTCATCTCTTTCAGGAAATCTGTCCTGTGTTACTTCTTTTTTGTGACAGGCTATCACCACGTAGCCCAGGCTGACCTTAAACCCACGATCCTCCTGAGCGACGGTGGTGGTGGTGTTGGTGGTGGTGGTAACGGATGTGAGCCACCACACTGGCTCCCTGTTACTTCGATAATGTAATTCCCTTCCCTCTGTCTGCCCTGCTCACACTTTCTGTAATTCCTCTTAACAATGTGTTGAGTCTTGTGAATTGATCCTTTGCCTTTTCAGCACAGCTTCAGTTCTGTGTTGTCTTTATCTTTGTGTTTTGATTTCTCCATTTTCTTCAACTTTTATCATCTAACCTCTTAGCTGTTTTTATTCCTGATATTTTGAAGAACTTTGTCCTCTTCTTAGAATACTGATTTTTTTAAAAAGCATAAACTTGGTTTATGGTTTCAATAGTTTCTGTTTTGAACACATAATCAGTCTTTTTTAAAGCTTTAAAAAAGATCCTTTGTTTCCTACTTCCTCTTTTTTGTTAGATGTTCTTGAAATACCTGATTATCCTTGGCCATCCATTTATAGTTTTGACAAAAGAAAGAGGTGGTAAAAAAATAACTATTTGAAGCTGTTAGCACTGTAGACAAGGCTTGTTAACATATGTTCCGCTCTAGGTCTTTTCTCTGTTCTCTGAGGTCAGTTTCCTGGAGAACAATCTTGAGAGCTCCTGTCTCTCAGGATATAAACTTGGCTATCATTACCCTAAAAGCCAGGTGAAGAAAGAGGATGTTAGGAGGGCTGTGGGGGTGGAGATGGGGACAGTTACCTCCTTAAGTTGGGTTGAGTTAGAGATCTGACTTCTGAGGGCCTGGACGCTGCCTGGCTCTGTGCCGTAAGGTGGCTGGCTTTCTAGTGGTCCTTCCTTTCAGCCTACCCAACCACGCACTTCTTACCTACTCCATTTCCATCTTCCAAAATTTGGGTACCTCTTCTCGCATTATTCATACTCTTGTGAGTCTTGCAAGTTTTCCTTTTCTTTTGTAGGAATGGAATAGATGTGTAAATGTGTTTTCAGTCTACCATGTAATTAGAGGGGAGTTTTCCAATTTGAAACTTACCATACTTGTAATCCTAGCACTCAGGAGGTAGAGGCAGGAGACCTGCCTGAACTACACAGTGACACCCAGTCTCAAAAAATAAAATAAATAAATTTAATATACTTGATATACATGTAAATGATCAGCCATAGTTGATAAGGATTTTAGCAAGCAGGATCAGTTTTTTTGGATACCTTATCTTACCCTCTTTCCCCCCCACCCCACTGGATGGTATTGTTGCATTATCCATAAAATTAAGAACAGGATCAATAAAAAGTAAGTACTAAAAGTAAAAAAAATATATATATTTGATGTGCAATGTTCAAGCACTTCTTGGGGAGTTTTTTTTTTAAATTGGTACAGTGATCAAACTCACAAACCATAAGCGCTTGCAAGGCAGGCGCTTAAGCCGCTGAGCTAAATCCCCAGCCCTTCTTGGAGAGTTTTTTGTTTTTGAGACAGGGTCTTGCTGTGTAGTTCAGGCTAGTCTTAAACTCACTTTGTAGCCCAGGTTGAGCTTGAACTCACAGCAATCCTCCTGCCTTAGCCTCCTGAGTACTGGGATTATAGGGGTGTTCCAGGACGCCGGGTTTTGGAGCACTTACTTAGCATGCGTGAGGTCCTCGTATCTTCCCATACCACAGAAAAAAGTTCTAAGTAAATGTGTATATATATTTGAAGTTAAAACAGTCTAATGCAGTCAACAAGAGGCTTATTACCTCTTAGACTTCCCTCATGATCTTTTTTCCCCCTTCTTCACTTACTCCATTATCAGTGTTACTCTGAAATGTCAGATTTGAAATAGATTGAGTTCTAATAAGTTTAGACACAATGATATTTTAAAAAGCAGGATTCTAAAAGGGCATATTTAAGAAACTACAGAGTTCTTTAAATAATCAAAGTTGAGCTCTCAACAATCCCATTAATCTTCATGCCCAAGTTCATGGCCTGTTCGCCAACTTCTCTGAACAGTCACCTTTTATTTATTTGTTGCAAGCGCTGTCTTTCTTTAAGCATTGAGTATTTATTGGTAATTCTTCTCAGTGAAATGTCTGTATGTGAACTTTTGAGAATTCGATAGCAATAATTGGTAAAAACAAATCATTTTAAATCCTGACCAGCAAATCCCTAGAAGCCGTGTCCCAGTGGACAACTGGTTTGTGGAAAGTGAAAGGCACCCTGTGGTGCTGCAGCCCCACCAGGTGACCGTGCCTTCCTTCCACCTTCCAGGAGTTTGCCTGTTAAAATACCTGATCAGGAATGCACTTCTTCAGAAAGTGACTACTCAGTCTACTGCTTGCCAGATTTGATCTCAAAATAAAATCTGGAAAGTTCCAGTTGGAACAAATGCACCAAATAGCCTAAGTCAAGTCTTTTAAATCCACTCCTTCCTCCACTACTTTCAGTGACTGAATGATTAAAATAACAGTATTTCCTGCTTTTTACATGCTAGTTGAGTACTTTATATTAATTCTTTTCTGTAAAGGGTAAAAAGTAGGCATGCTCCATTTAAGGAAAAGGTATATGAACAGGGCATTGTGACTTGCGTGCATGCCTGTGTATAGTAGGGGTTCTAAACCTGGAGTTTGGGCTCTGCTGCTGCTCCTTCAGGGGCTGCACAGTTGACCACTCTAAAGTTTCATACTGTATCCAAGACGCAGCTGACTTTCCCTTCCATTGAGCTTCTTGCGTTTTACATCCCACTTTAAGAATGGAATGCTAGTTTGCATTTTGAATGTAATTTTTCAAGAACACTTGCACATCTTGCAAGTCACCCAGTGAAATAGAAGAAGAGAAGATGCTGTTCATTTACTCTCAGAATAAAAGACAGCTGGTTACCTTTAATGTCTATGCTCAGTTAGTATAGTCCTATGATATGCTGATTTTAAAAATGGTTGATACAGTTATGCTTTTGCATTTTTTAAAGCTGGTATTTTGCTATGACTATAAGGTTCTTTTCAGTTGTATTTATCTAGTTTCTATCCCCTCATCGCCGCCACCCCCCATGGTCCTGGAAATTGAACCCAGGGCCTTTGCACTGAATTCCATCCCCAGACCTTTTATTGTTTTGAGGCAGAGTCCTGTAAAATTGCTCATACTGGACATAAACTTGTGATCCTGCTGTTTTAGCCTCTTAGAGTGCTGCAGGTATAGGCATGTACTGCCATCACGCCTGGTCACCTTTTTTTCCTTTTTGCAGTGATGGAGAATGAACCCCGAATGAATGCCTTGTGTGTGCAAGGCAAGTGCTTCACTAAGCTGCGTCCCCAGCCCTCTCTTCTCTTAAGTGTATGCAAAAACAAATTAAAGTTGCACTCACTTGCCTTCTTTAATAAAAGACATTTCAATTTGTGGAGGTCAGTTTGAGTCGTTATATCCTGAGTTTTAGCAGATACATTCAGTTTTTGCTTTTAATAAGCATGCTCTCAGTCTTATGAGCGATAAGGCCACGTATGTTTCATTAGTGATCCATTTTGACCTGTGTATCAGGTGTTTTGACAAGCATGATGTTAAAATAATATGAAGTCCTCATGAGACCATGAATCTCTTACTGTGTCTCGGTAGTCTAAAGATTGCTGGAAACCAGAATATTCTTGTATTTAACAAACAAAATATGGCTGCCAGTCTCCTTTTTCTGAATGTGAGAATTGTAAGACTGGTCTTTTCTGCATTGTCCCTTTGCTCTGTCCACCTTTGACCTCTGTTTGTTTGCCTGGGTAGAACTGTGTGTGTAACTTGGTGGTGACCTCTGATGTGGATGGCATATGGCTTGATTTGTACAAACGACATTGTGACATTGGTGAACTGAGGGCCTGCAGGACTTGGGGAAGACGGGGCTGGTGGTCTCAGTTCCTGATGGCTGCGCATCCCAGCTTTGCCCTGGGGGAAGGGCAGCCCACCTATACTCCCTCCCCTTGCAGATGTATTTTTGCCAACCCACTTGAATTTATATCTCCACAATGTATGTAAAGAATTGTATATAGGTTAATTTTTAAAAAATTTAATCACTATATTATTACTTTCAAAGTTTATTGTTAGTATAAGTTTAAATAATGGGTAATTTACTTTCCCCTAGTCTTAACTGGCCAGTGACCTCCTTTCTGTTGTAAAGTTAAACATGATTTAAAAATCATAAACAGAAAACAAAAAGCATGGTTTGACAAATGCGAAAGTATTAGTAGACTGATTACATTATGAACACGAAACTGTATTTTAAAACATCAAAAAACAGAAGATAAAACATTGAAAATAGCCACACCAGAAAGTTAGCTATTAACTTTAAAAGAAAGCCACCATCCATCCTACTGAATGCTTCCTGAATTCTGTGTGTGCATTTCAAAGTTGGTAGTTCTTACAGCCAGGCCAGGCTCCTTTGAGGCCCCCTTCAGCTCCTGGCTGGCTTCTCCTTCTCCGGCCTCTCCTCCGTTACTGCTCCGCACCCTTCCCCTTCCCCTTACCTGTGCCTGCCTCTGCCCTGCCTCTGTTCCCTCCCAGCACCCTCCCCAGCAGCCCTGCTGTTTTCTCCCTCACTGTTTCTCAGCCCTTTTGCATAAGAGATTCTCCTCAGGCAGGCACCGGGCCTGTTCACTGTCTGTCCCCATGACATCTGGGTGCCGCTGGAGGTTAGAAGTTTTCTTTAACACTGAGCGCCCTCTCTGAATCACTGCATGGTAGTTGATATTAAACTTCCAGAGAAAGGGTTCATTTTCTTTCTGCGTTTTCATTTTCTAAATTGTAAGGAATTTTAAGTGAAATTTTCAGTTTTGAACTGTATGGCTATATTACCTCACAAAATCATGACGAATGCAAGGACTCTTTAATTTTTCTATTGCTCTTTTTTCTTAGGATATGAGGGCTGGTGAGGGGAGCATTCATTATAGCTGATTTTAAAGCAAAACTTCTAACGAGTAGATTGTTCTTTGAAAATGCTAAAGGACCATAAACAAGAATATTGATTAACAAGTCACAATAAACAGGTCGTTCTATGAGGCCAAATAATTTATTTCCAGTTTGTGTAAAAGGAGGCATTCCCTTCATTTCAACAAATAAAACCGAGTCCTGGTGGAACACCCGCGGCAGGCTGAAGTGCGGGGGCACCAACTAGTGGCCCCAGCGAGCTCCGTGTGCCTGGCCGGGAAGCAGCAGCCCCAGCACTAAGCTTCACCAGGAAGTTCTGTGTGGCTCGTGCTCCACAAGGATGTGGGATTTTCCAGGAGATACAGCCTGCTTTAGTCAGTGCTGTTAGAGAAATGGAGGTCCCTTCTCCTGCCCCATCTAAGGCCAGCTTGGCAGGACTTTGAAAGCCTGTGTCTGCAAACTGGTTTCCTCTTTCCTGTGCTGTTATATTCCTCTTAATGGGAAAGAAGCACCACAAGGAGAAATGGAGGCAGTGAGGTGGTTGCCCTCAGAGGTCACCCTCTTCACCTGGGTGGCTTTCTCTGTTCTGCTCTACAGCTGTGCAGTGGGGAGACTGGGGCTTGACGTGGGAGCCTTCATTTGGGTCCCTAGCATGGCCAAAAAAGTGAAAGTTACTCTCTGAAAAGTGTGGAGCGAAGTGTTTGGCACATTTCAAAGGCTGAGGCGGTTTTAAAGGGAAATGAAGACCGACTAGTGTCGTTGGTTTTGACAAATGTGTTCCTGTTCATGGGCTCTCTTGGTAGCTTAGCTTGGGTTACTTCTCCATGCTGGTGCACTTAGCAGGCCTTCCCAGGGATATTCACAATTTACTCTCTGATAAGACAGTTGTCTTACATAGGAAACAAATGTTTTTCCCCTCATTTTTATTGGAAACATGGGCGGGGGATAGCAGAGTGTATGCTATTTCAGATACAGTGTTAATCTTTGTCTTATGAGATGGCTTCAACTCTCAGGAATTACACTCTTTAAATGAGAGGGGACAAAAAAAGAGATTAAAATCTCACTTGCACACACTATAAAGATGTTAAGGGCTAGGGATATAGCTCAGAGCATTTGCCTAGGCCCTTGGGTCAGTCTCAGCACTGTCCCTTCCCAACAAAAGTATTAATCTTGTGAGGCAGTGATTATATCTAAGGTGAAAGTAAAATACCTACCTGGTAGTAAAGTTCTTTAAGTTACATATATATATTCTTTTCTTTTCTTTTCTTTTCTTTTCTTTTCTTTTCTTTTTTCTTTTCTTTTCTTTTCTTTTCTTTTCTTTTCTTTTCTTTTCTTTTCTTTTCTTCTCTTCCCTTCCCTTCCCTTCCCTTTCCTTTCCTTTCTTTCCCCTTTCCCCTTTCCCCTTTCCCTTCCCGTTCCCCCCCTTCCCCTTCCCTTCTCTTCTCTTCTCTTTGATCTTTTTTGTGAGACAGGCCTCACTGCGTAGCACCCAGGCTGCTCTTGATTTCACAGGATCACACTGCCCCAGTGTCCTGAAAGCTGGGATTGCAGGCGTGTGTTGCCACACCTGGCTAAGCCAACCTTTTTTTTTTTTTTTTAAACTACATTAGCACTGTAAGGAACACCCAGAATCATTAAGAATTCTGAGTTTGTGTGCTATACCCACAGAATGGTTCAGGACAGACGCTTGCTTCCGGTACTTCACCTCGCCCCAAGGTCAGAGTGAAGTGGAGAGAACATGTGAACTCCAGGTGATTCTATAGTATTTTTAAGGATATGGCTTTTAATGTAGTGACAGTGTGAAATGGCTGGTGATTTATAAACTTGAAAATCATGGAATCGGCTTTGTGTTTCCTGAAAGAAACCCAGAAACAAATAGAGGTGGGAAGGAAGCAGACTAGTTAAGAGGCTGTGGAGTTAATTTGTAATCAAGAGGTAATAAATGTGTGGTGGCAAAAAGAATCGAAAGGAGGGGACAACTTGGGTTAGCAGCTCTGTGTCCCCGCTACTCAGAAGCCTGGGCCAGGAGGATTGAGTGCCCCAACCGAGGTGGATCTTTTAATTTAATACAGGTTTGCAGTGCGTGATGATTGCATTATTGTGGGGAGCCGTTACATATTCAGAACACATCTTAATTCTTTCTATTCCTCTGCCCAGGAGCTGGAGGCCTTGTTTTAAAAAAAAGGGGAAACATTGGAGAAATGTTTTGGGATTCGAAGTTGATAGAATCTGAGCACTGTTTAGATATGACAGGCAAAGGAAAGTGAGGCGGTCAAGGGTGAAGATGCTCAGCTAGTTTAATAAGCAAGTGGGGGAAGAGTCAAGACACCAGTAGTGGAGGAAGGGGACTGAGGAAAAGAAAGAGACTGAGTTTTTCAGTTGATACGTGGGAGACAGAAGGAAATACTAGATATAGAAGCACTTCAACCTGTTATATATGTTTAGGTCGGTCAGTGCCAGATTCTGTTGCAGGCTTTTGAAAAACAAGGACTGAGTTTTATTGAGCTTTTCAACTAGTTTTACAACTAGTAAACCCCACACCCCCAGCCCCCGCATTCCCAGACATGGTCTCACTATGTCCTTGAGGCTGATTTTGAGTTCACTATGTAGCCCAGACTGGCTTCGAACTCAGAGCAGTCCTGCCTCAGCCTCCCAAGTGCTGAGATTACAGGAGTGTGCCACCATGCCTGGCTAAAAGTAAGAAACTTTAAAATCCACGTTGAAAGATAAGTAGGGACTCACGCAGTCTATGATAAGGCTCTTCCTGAGCAGTTAAAAAATTAATTTGACATAATAATTGTATTCCATCATAGAGAACTGTACCTGTACATACTATATCTTTTTTCCCATTCCCCTCCCTTCCCTTCAATCTAGATCATATATTTTTTTTTAATCCCTCATTGAGAGCCCCGAAAAGAGATAAGAGTCAGGTGTGATAGCACACAGGCCTGTAACCCAAGTACTTGGAAGGCTGAGCCAGGAGGATCACAAGTTCAAGGCCAGCCTAAACAATTTAGAAAGACCCTACTCAAGAAGAACTGGGAGTAGTTCCGTGGTAGCATGCTCGCTAGTGTCTCCAAGGCCCTGAATTCAAAACCTCTGCATACATATACAAAGCAAGAAAAAAGGAAAGATACCAGAGCACTTGTTCATATTGCACAGTAATGGGACGGTTAGTGAAGGAAAATCAATCCTGACAACCCAGCATTCTTTTTTCTAGGGTTTGTTTTCGTGCCTATTTTACTATATAGTGTTCGTGGTGTAATAATGACTGCTAAGTGTGTTGAGTGAATTCTTTGTTTTTGTTTTTGGTACTGGGAATTGAACTTAGGACCTTGTACTTGCCAGGCAGTCACTTACACTGCTGAGCTATATCCCTAGCCCAGTTTTGTTTTAATTTCATGTGAGTGTAAGGTTATCTATCCAAGTATTCTTGTACTCTTGGACACTGAGGTTGTTACCAGTTAATGTACTGCTTTCTGTGGAGCGGTAAACATTTTTATTCATGGAGCTTTACTTGGGGACAGATTTCTGGGTGTCAAACTGTAGGTCAAACAGTATAAAAATTGTTGTGGTTTTTGATAGGCATTTTGTGATTTAACTGAAAAGGATCATCCAAGACATAATCATCCAAAAGATGTGTGACACTGTCCTTTATTACACCCTAAATAGCATTAAACCTTTAAAAAATTTTCTTGTTTTTAATTTAATTTCTCTTATTGGTGATATCATTCACTGTTTTGTGTTTTATATCCATTGATTATTCGGCATTTTACTGTTTCTCTTTGTTTTATTCAATATATATTTTTCCTAGTCTCAGTAACTTATCTGGAAAATCCAGATGGCTCAAGCTCCTCTCTTTAGGAATGCCCCCTAAGTGAGGCACTAGTTGACCACTTAAAGTGTCTCATCCGTAGATGATGTCAAAACTATAAAGATAGAACTTAAATCAGAGGAAGTTAGGCATCCTCCTTGGGGGGCACTAAACTAGTAGAGGCTTTTAATTGAGGTGACTTTGAAGGAAATAAGTTATCATGGGTTGGTGCCACCCTTAGATTGGTGTCCTCCCATGTTGTTTTAGTAAAGATGTCTTCCGGCCAGGTATGGTGGTGGCACACTCCTGTAATCCCAGCTCTTGGGAGACTGTAGCAAGAGGATTCGGTGATTTTGAGGTGAGCTTGGGCTCCACAGTGAGTTCAAAGCCAACTTTGTTTAAAAAAAAAAAGTGTAGCTGAGCATGGTGGTGCCTGCCTGTAATCCCAGCACTTGGGAAGCTAAGGCAGTAGGATCCTTGGAAGTTTGAAACCAGCCTGGGCTACAAAGTGCAAGAACAGCCTGAACTGCATAGTGAGACCTTGTCTCAAAAAGACCAAAAAAGTAAAAAAGAGGAGCCAAGGGTTTAGCTCAGCTGCACAAGCACCTGCCGAGCAAGTGTGAAATTATGAGTTCAATCCCAATACAAAAAAAGAAAAGAAAAAGTGTTCTGTCATTAAGTTTATTAGGTAAAAATCAAGTTGAAGAGAAAATCTGGCCCTAGAAGACCCTGACCCAGTAAGCCAGAATCATTGGAGTGATTGTGCCTATATACACTTGAGAACTGACACTTACTTTGAAAATAAATACTAACAGCACACTGCGGTCAAGAAATGTGCCTCATGAAAAAGGACCGAACTTCCACTTAATCAAGAATGCAAGGTCAAGGGCAACAGAATAACACATTTTCCAACATATCTCCAGTCTCGGGGTGCTGGGCCCTCTGATGGGTATAGGACCTGGCTGTGTCAATGGCGTTCAGCTTTAGAGGTACAGCGTTTGTCTCTTAGATATTTTACTGAGCAGCGACTGGACAGGTTACTAGTAAAATGTTGTTCATTCACCAAATCTCAGGCAGGTTCACTGTGGCTGGCTCCAGAAGTACTCATACCTTGAGTAGTATCTGTGAAGTTTGAATTTTGTTTCATATAGAAAGTTGAGACTTACTTTGTTTCATTGTACAAAAATTACTTACAACTGGTTTAGTAATTATAATAAACAATAGGATAATTTCCAGGTGGTTCTCTTTAATGATTTCTAAGTAAAGCCCTCCCTGAGGAATAAAAATAATATCAATAGTTTGAAAGGACAACCCTTCAAAAATGAAAGGCCTAGCCCTTTGAATTCACTTTCATTCATGGAAAAACACCTTGCTTTCAAAACCAGCGCCCCTGTCTCCTGGTTCTTTCTTCCTGCTAGCGCTCTCAGTTCCCCTGTTCCAGCACTTAGGGTGCCCGAGGCCCGAACCAGCGGCAGGCCTGCCTGCACCAGGCCACCGGCAGCACAGGCCTCTGCGGCCATCCCCATGCATTCTCCCTTGCCCGAACCCTGGTGCTTGCCTGGGCCCACATCATCAGGAACCTTGGCCTCGAGGCACTTGCCCAAGTGCTGACCTAAGCTAGGCTAGAGCTGTGTGGTTTTACTTTTGATTTTTTTGAGACAGAATCATGGTAGATTAGACAGGTCTTGAGCTCAGTGTGCAGCCCAGGCTGGCCTCGGAATTGTGGCAGTCCTGCCTCAGACTCCTGAGTGCTGGAATCACGGAGCTGAGCTTTGAAGAGATGTTACGATGTGTTCTGGTAACGAGATTGTGAGTCTTTTTTAATACCTGCTTTATGGCTAGAGGAAATGCACAAGCGCTGGCCAGCCAGTGCCAGTCGTCAGTCCTTCTCCACGCAGTTCTCTGCGAGGTTCTGTGCCCTCAGAGAGCCCAGTCCACCACAAGCGTGTGCTTTAGTCTCTTTAAGAGCAGCACAAGTGTCAGCTTTGTAACAAGTGGCCGCTGCACAGAGGTTCATGTGTTTTAGGTGTCTCCATCTTGGTCTTTGAACCTCACAGCGCCCGTTTAGAAAACAGCCTCCACGTGGACTCCGAAGGAGGGATGAAGAGGTCCTGTGTGCGAGCATGACCCAGAACACCCTGACTCAGGTTCTGGATCAGTTGTCTGCTCAGCTGCCTCCTGGCTGCCTCAGTCCAAGCCAGAACATGCAGGCATGAAGTGTCCCCTACCTAGTTACCCGCCCTCCTCTGTTCCATCCAGAAGCTTTGGGGCCATCACATATTCCTCTGTTGCCCTCATACGGGCAGTCACAATATCCTGTTCATTTTATTTCTAAACAGCTCAGCTCTGCTTCCTGTCTTCACTCCTATCCCTTGGTTCAAGCATCATCTTTCTTCTCAATGCAGCATCTTAATTGATCTCCTCTCTTTAGTCCCACCCCATCCTCTGTACCCCACTGATCGTCCTAGAAACTCAGGATGACCATGCCAGTCCCATCTGCCAGCCCTGTTTTACTAGCACCGCGCACTCAGCACCTTCCCCCAGTGTTCAGGTTGACAACTCCTGTGTGCCAGGAACATGTCTGCAAATAAGTGAAATAAGGCTTTCCTGAAATGCTGAGGTGGAAGCCACAGACAAGAAAGAGCAGCACTGGGGTCAGAAGGCATTTTTAAGCAGAGGGAATAACTTGTCAGTAGGCAATAGGGAAGGCCTGAGGTCAGTGGATTGGAGGCACAGAAGGCAGTGGGGAGACAGGTGGGGAAAGGGAGAGGGAGTGAGCTTAGAGGTGGAAACCATTCACCCAGTTGTGTGAGTGCAGTGCCATTTCTTGAGACAGGAAGTCCTGGAGGAAGAACAGTTTAGTGGAGAAATGAGTTGGATTGTGCTCTTGTTAAGTCTAAGGGGCCTCTTGGACTTCTGAGTGGGGTGTGGAGCATGACCCTTCCCGAATGAAGGGTTTCTGCCGTGTAGTGTTGTCATTTCTTGGAGCTTGAGCTCTGTACAGCTCCAGCCTAGTTGAAGTGAGCACTTGGTTGACTGCTGCTAGGGTGCTGCCTGACCTGTGCAAGTACCAGGAGGCTGTGCCTGCCTTGGGAGGGAGGGAGGCGGGGCAGGCTCAGAGCCCCGTCCTGTACAGGCTGCTGGCATGCCCCAGCCTGCCTCTTGGCAGACTAGAAGAGTGGGTGGCAGGAGAAAGGGGCTCATGTCAACATTCACCCCTTCCTACTTCTGCCTGCACCCTTGAAAACTCGCTGTCCACTGCATGTGTGCTCTTCAGGCTCTGAGCATGAGCCCCTTCACCTGCCCTCTGGTTGTCCCCACTTTCCCTGCCTCCTGCACAGCTAGAAGCAAGTCCTTAGTCTTTGTTTGGTTCGCCATGGGCCAGGTCCTGTCCAGAAGACGACATGCTCCCGCACCGCGACGGCTTCCACAGTGGAGCTTGGGGAGCTCCCTACAAGGCAGCGAGGATTCGCCACACTTATCAATAGCTTAGAAACTACTGTTGCTTTGACTTTGTCACTGGCAGGGCTGGGCCTCAGCAGTGCTGCAGGAGAGAAGCCTTTCCTTGCAGCTGCCTCTCACAGTGGAAGGATGCTCAGTGGTTGCCGACTCAGCATTGCATGTTCCCAGGCCCACCTTTTGCTAGCCCTCTGGGCAAAACTTCCGTTTAAGGTGAACGTGACAGGACCTTGTGAGTCAGTTCTAAGAGACTTTCAACAACCTGACAAGGCTGTTGAAAGACTGTGTTCACGACTTTCCAGGTTAGCTCTAGGGAGCCCCAAAAAGTGGTTGGCCACATTTATACTGTGGGTCTTCAAGGGCCTTGAAAGTTAAGTCCTTAATTTGAAGTCCCTGAGTCAGTGGTGTATTTGCACAGTTTTGATAATTTAGCTAATGCCATTCTCTGCTTGCTGTCTCTTTCTGAGCTCCATCATGGAAGAAAACCACCGTGATGCGACTCTGTCACCAGATGACCAAGGACTGACCGTGCTGCCCAGAGACAAGGACCAGAGGGGCGAGGGAGGGCAGTGAGGTTCTTGGACTCACCCAGGAAAATACTACGGGAGATTGTTGCAGGGAATAATGATTATAGAATCTTTTAATTTTTTTAGTACCAGGGATCGAACTTACGACCTCGCACTTGCCAGGCAGGTGCTGCGGCCACTGAGCTAAATCCCTGGCCCTGATTATAGAATCTTAATGATCTGATTGACCTTTGTCCACATATTTCTAGAAACTGGTTTCTTGGGCAACTATAATGTCACTTAGCCTTTCCACCCAGTCTTCTAGCCTGAAAAATGGGACAGTAACTGGACTATCTCCTCAGGTTGTTGAATAAATCAGATCTGTCCTGATAGTCAGTAAACCCTTAAAAACTGGAGGTGGGGGCTGGGGATTTAGTTCAGTGGCATAAATACCTGCCTGGCAAGTGCAAGGCAGGGAGCTGAGCAGGATTATACCCAGTCACTGCCATAGTTCAAGTCCCGGTACCAAAAAAAAAAAAAAAAACAACTGAAGGTGGAGGAGTGTTGAAATCATTTAAGGTTTTATATCTTGGTTGTATTACTTCCAAGTCTCTACTCTGTTCACCAGTTAAAGTGAAGATTAACCTCTTATGGAATATCTTCCTGTAAAGCAGAAATAAAGAAGAAAATGTCCATGTACCTAGTGATGGGTTGAACCTTGATTGTTTAATCTAGAGCCACATGCAGTCTCTCCAGGGTGGGGCTGTAGCCTGCACTTGTAACACACTTAACCTATGTAGGGTAGGGCTGGTGAGCGCAGCATTGGGAAACTACTCAGGTGTCTGGATGCCCCAGTGCTGTTCTGGATCTGGACCAAGCTTTTCCTTCCAGTACAAGGTTCCCAGAGTAGGAATGACCTAAAATGTGCTAAGCAAGTGTGACTTGTGCTATTGTTTCATCGGATGGCCCCTTTGGATATGGGGACCAGTGATTCTGTGGGTAATTGCACTGGCAGTAGCTTGAAAGTATGCTGTGGTTTGGATATTGGTTGAGTGGCCCCCAAGGATTCATTTGTTGAAATTTAATCCCCATTGTAAAGTATTGAAAGGGTAGGAATTTACTGTGAATTGATGGAGTTTAGGGGTGGGGCTTTTAGTAATGATTAAGACTCAGTGAGGTAGTCAGGGTGGACCCATCTTGGTTGAATCTTCGTGACTATAGAGAGGGCCTGGCAAACGTGAGATCCTGAGTTTGATTCCCAATACCAAAAAAAAAAAAAGACAGTGCAAGATAACGTGTGCTTGTTCCCTGTCTTGCCGTGTGACAGTTTGTGCTGCCCCAGCTTCTTCACAAGGCCATCCCTAGGTAGGACAGCTAGACCTTACAACTCCAGAATCTTACACCAAAATCAGTTCCTTTCTGCCAGAACCTTCTTCTGTATAAGGGCACTTCTCTCTCTGTCCCCATCTAGCTTGCTGCTGCCACTTGTAGAACTAGGGTGGCCTAGAAGCAGAGCTGTACTACAAAGGAGAGTTTGAATATAAATGTAAGAAGGAAAGGAGAAGCTTCTCAGAGTCAGGTGTTGGGAACCTTTTGGAGAGCAGAGCTTCAGTACCAGGTTCACAGGTGTGAACGTGTTAAAGGGGCCCAGTCTAAACATTTCAGTCCCAGAGCGTACTCCCGGGTGGGAGCTGAGCAGCATTATACCCAGTCACTGCCATAGCAAGGAATTTTATAAAGAGATGCTGTTTTAGATGCAGAAAACACAAAATATAATTATTTCTCTCTATCAAACAATCCATTGTGTGGGCAAAGGATGAAATAAAAATAAGATAGTATGTGATCTTCTGCATCATAAATTTCAGGATTTTAAACTCTTTATGCATTTGTCTCTCTGCACCTGGAGAAAAAGCTGTTCGAGGTCTTCATCACTGAGCTGCCCCAGGGCTCCCACTCCTGCTGGGTTCAGCCTCTCCTCAGGTTCTCAGCTTCTATTCAGAGGAACAGTGCTAATCACTGCCTCAAACCTAGTCCTTGGCTCAAGCACGCTGAGCCCCTCCTTGCGGACTTCTTACAGGACACAAGTCCCTCTCCCTAAGACGAACAACTCCCCTGGACGGAACAGCTAGTGTTTTCAACAGTTTCACGGTTTTCTTCTCAGGGTGTAAAAGAAGCCCTCTCAGTAGAATGATTTGGATGGAGTGTGTGTATCTGTGGGTAGGATAAAAGGCAAAGTCGGAAAGAGACGAGTCTGGTTAGCCCAAAGCAGATCGGGTGGCACAGCCCGTGCTGGGTTTGCTAGGCAGCGTTCTGAGCACGCATGCTCGCTGCACAGCTGGGTATACATTCTGTGTGAGCGGGAGATGACTGAGAGGAGCCCAAGCCTTTAGCTGGAGGGGCAAAGACTAGTGTGAAGTTGTGGCAAGTGGCTGTGTTTTATTTGGGAAGTTGCTGTATATTGCTTTGTTACCGCCTTCAGTTAATTATCACGGAATCTGAAAGCGGTAAACCCAGAAGATTAGAGTTAGAGAATGATGGAGCATTTAAATAAAACCCCAGCAAGTGGTCAGCTTCAGGGCTGCCACATCTGCACTTGTCACTCAGCTGCGGGTGACAGATAATTATGACTATGACCTTTCCTGTTGGGGAGGTGGGAATAATTACTGTACCTGCCTTAGTCTCACCTGTTTGTGGCAGATCATCATCCATAAAATGGTCACACTAGGACAGGTGACTGAATGCTTGACATGTAAAAATGTTCCCGGCCCCCAGGAGGAGTGAGTGCACTATCTCACAGGCGGGTTCCTCCTGGATGGGTCTGTACTCAGCCCTGAGGGCCCCGTGGGAGTGGCGAGTAACAGAAAGTGACTAGGGACACTGCTAGGACATCTTTCCCCTTCTGTGTTTGTGTAAGAATGTCTTAGGAATGCCCTAAATATCCTTTGAAAAATCCTCTTGTCCTTCATTGTTAAGCATGTTCAGGGGGTTTTGCCCTCATTGGCGTCCTTAAGTAACAGAAGAATCAATCCTTCCTCTTGTTTTTTCCCAACTGGGTACTGTCTCCATTTTCCCTTTCCAGGTTCCCTCAGTGTAGCTGTCTTTCTGTCTTCAACAGTTTCCTCTCACCCTCCTTCACCCAGCTTCCAGGTCTGCTCAGCTCCCCACCCCAGCTTTTTGCCCTTTTTTCTTGTTTTATGTTTTTGTCTGTCTTTAGGCTGCCTATATCTGTGGTAGAAACCAAGAAAGCTGTCTGTTGAATATAAGGGAGGTATATCTAGGAAATGTCAGTTAAAGTAACAAAGACACTTATTAACTGAAGGGGTCCCCCCCCCCCGTGTTAGTGGAAACAAAACAGTGGGGCAAGGGATGGCTTACCAACAGAGATTTATTTTAAAAAGCAGGTTTTAGGTTATATTGTGGAGTCATTTTGGTAAAGCCTGTTCTCTTATAAGAGTTAATGTAGAATCATAACTGAGGCAATTGAAAATAGTTTTAATTCAAAAGATTGAGCCTATATTCCCAGGCAAGGAGATACTAATTGACAGGGTGCCCCTTCACCTCTGCCTGCATTAGAGGAAACAAAACAGTGGGGCAAGAGACGGCTTAACAACAGAGATTAATTTTAAAAAGCAGGTTTTAGGTTATATCGTGGAGTCACTTTGGTAAAGCCTGTTCTAAGAATATTGTTAATGTAGAAGCATAACTGAGGCAATTGAAAATAGTTTTATTCAAATGATTGAACCTATATTCTCAGGCAAGGAGATACTACATGCTCTCCAAAGAGTTCTTAGTTTTACCTTCAGTGACCTGAAAACATGATTTGAAAGTAATGCTTTTGAATGCGTCCATTTGCCACAATTGAAGTCAGTAGTTCCCGACTATTGCAGGCAAGCTCCTGTCTTAAATCCAGTGTTCTGTTCTGAGACGGAATGCTTCTAAGAGAACCATCCAGAGCAGATGTCACGTGCGTGCCATCTCAGAATCCTGTTGCTCTGGTGCCTGCAAGGCTCCCGTCCACTTCCACTGCAGACACCCACGCTGCTCCAGTGTTTGGATGCAGCCTCCTGTGCATTTCCACCACCAGTGCCAGACCCCCTGCTCCCATCCCGAACCCGCCAACTGCTGTCTTGGCCTCGCCATTCTTCACATCAGTGCCGCCCTTTAGAGTCGGGCTTCCTGGTGTCAACCCACAGCGTCCCGTGCCTATCCCTCCATAAGACAATGTAAGTGTGTTCCCTCTGCCCTGGACGCTGTTCCTTCCCCCAGGGAGCTCTCTCTTACTCACTGGCTCAACACAGCTCAAGGGACTTTCCTTCAGGAGTGCTTTCCTGACCACCTTAACCTGGTCCAAAGTCCTCTTATAGTACAGTTGAGGTTTTGCTTTGCTTTCTGTGAGTTATTTGACATCAGGTGGAGGTAAACAGATGCACCTTCCTTCCCACACACCTACCATGTGAAAATCTGGATTTACAAAGCAGTAAAAACAAAAGAGAAGAGGAATGGGTGGTGGAAACTTGTAGGGAAAAGACGTCCTTCTTCAGCTGCATCTTAGACCTAGTAACTTTTCAGTAGTTTACTGAACAATAAAATGAAAACAATCACGTGTATAAACCTGTGTGTATTTTAAATGTTTTTCCTCTGCTCAGGGTTGTATCTAAATGCTGCTGTCCTCTGTTTGGTTGATGAAGCACAGAAAGATAAGGATGGACACTGTTCACAAGGGAAGAGAGTCCTTTCATCCCAACTCCCTAAAGTGCTTCAAAGCTTCCTAACTTCTCTGTTAGCTGCAGAGGGGCTGGCTGGCTGTGAGAACACAGCAGGCTGGGAAGCAGGAGCTGGGGCCCCCATTGGATTGAAACAAAGGCCAGGGGTGCAGCAGGGAGATGGTGCCCGACTTTAACCTTGCATGTTTGCATCACTTTCTGTGCTTCCTTTGCAGCACAGAAAAACTGATTATAGGTGTGTTTATAGTGTAGCTTGGAAAACCTCCCCAAGGAAATGCTTTTCGGGGTCAGCAGCAGAGTCTTCTGGATGGGAGGTTTTATGGGAGGAGATGGGTCCAGATGGACAGCTGCGTATTGAAAGGTGGTAGTTGCATTTGAAGAGTCTGTGTGACAGTGTCTTCCTTGGCTTACCAGCTCAGGAGGCAGGCAGCTCTCAGGAGGCAGAACGTGTGGGCTGTGCTAGGCTCATCGGCGTGTTGTGAGAGCAGGGGATGCCTCTGCCCAGTCTCCAGCCTCTGGGTCAGCAGGGTGTCTGGAAGACCCAGGTTATTCCAGCTTAGTGTAAGCAGAGTGAGCATCGAGGGTGTGGGTACCAGAGAGCTCCACGGGCAGGGGCAGTGGCAGGAGACTGGTGGAGGCAGCAGACCTGCTGTGCATACAACACGCAGGGCGGGGCAGAGGAGCCTGCAGGGCACCTCTTCTCATTCTGGCTGCACTCAGTGTGCCCTTCAGGGAAAGTTTCTGATGTTCGAGTTTCATTTGTAGGTGGTCCTGTGTAGTTTTAATCTTTTTTTTTTGGGGGGGGGTCTTTTTTAGACAGAGTTTTGCTATGCAGTTCAGACTGGCCTTGAACTCACTTTGTAGCCCAGACTGACTTTAAACCTCACAGTGATCCTCTTGCCTCAGCTTCCTGAGTGCTAGGGTTACCAGGGTGTGTCACACACCCAGCATAGTCTTCATTTATTTAATGTCTTTTCTTCCAATGTAAAATACTTTAGAAAATTTTAGAAACAGCTCCTGTTGCCAGGTGTGGTGCTGCACACCTATAATCCCAGCACTTGGGAGGCTAAGGCAGGAGGATCACCCTGAGTTCAAGACCAGACTGGGCTACAGAGTGAGTTCAAGGCCAGCCTGAACTACATATCCAGACCCTGTCTCAAAAAGAGAAACAAAAACAAAAACACAGAAACAGTTCCTGTTTATTCAAGAACAGAAGGAGAACACAGTGAAAATAATAGGCGAGGAGCTGTGGATCCTCACCCGCAAACATAAAATAAATACTGTATTATCATTTATAAAAAGGCTGTGATAGCAGGTGTTGGTTTCAGGTACTATCCTAGGAGGAAAAAAAATGAGTTCCCACAAACATAACTTTTAACTTCACCTTTGTAGGCTACTTAATATGTATTAGATCTGATTTTGACGTTGGTACTGCCAAGAATATGGCACTTACATACAAAGATATGTTTTACATATTTTATAAGATGTAATAATTATGTAACTTGGTAGCTTACAAAAGTTTTCATTATTTCCCCCAAATTTACAAGGAAGGCAAAGCAAATACGCACGCTACGATGAAGATAAACCCCTGGAATGGCTGTTTGCTCTCACACATGTGACGACACTTTCAGCTGCTTTTCTGCAAGCCCTGTGTGCTCTGGGCCCGGGTAATCGTTGTATTAGACCCTTGTGTTAAATGTGGAGCTTCTGTCTTCAGTATATAATCGGCCTTTCGCCAGCAAATGCTGCTGACATGACTGGCTGGCTGGTGTCTTACCCTGGCATCATCACAGTTTGTTAGGGTAGGCGAGTAGAGGATTCAGGATCCGGGAACACTCTGGCTGGAACAGCTGTGAGTAGAAGTGCAAGTTTCGCACCAGTGCCCTGTAGTAGTGCATTGTGTAGTGGCACTGTGCAAATGGACCCCCAGAGGGCTGAGGATCTCTGGTTCTCCGAGGTTGGCTGCAGTGTGGGCTCCGAGGCCGGTGTAGGTACCCTCGGGGAGGACAGCAGGCAGCAAAGTGCTTCAGTGCATAAGCTTCCACAAGGCAGGGTGAGGAGAGTGTGTAGCCCCAAGAAAGCAAGGACTAAACTATGCACTGCTTTGGCCAAGCCTTTGAAATACTCTTGAAAGAAAATTGATAGGATGCACGGTTGCATCAAAGGTGCGTGCTCCCAGGGTGATGAAGAAGTAGATCACACTGCTGCCACGTAGCAGGAGTAGGTAGGTAGGGCAACAGAGGCTTCTGTCCTAGATATCGGAGGCATAATTAGAAGGGAAAAACCTTTTGCTGGTGGCCAAAAATGTACACCTTGCTCCACATTCTCCAAACTCTACCAGCATCGGCTTTTTAACTTATTGAAAAGTCACCTCGTTAGTTTCCTCCAAGCTCTTGAGTGTGTCAGACCTTGCATTTGTTCCCTCAGCCCACATTTTCAGTGCCTGCAGTGGGCCAGGCCCCGGGGATACGAATGGATCTCACAGTTCAGGGGTGGACAGACGTGACTAAGGAAGTACAGGAAGCAGGAGGAAAAGTGTGTGCAGGGCTAAGTGGAAGGAAGCCAGGGGCACAGCAGCGGCAATGTGTGTGATCTGTGAGGCTTCCACAGAACCGACTGGTCGCCATCAGCGCGCTAACGATGCTCTGACCCATTTGCTGCACGCCTGCCCGCTCACTCAAGGCTGCTCTGAGATGCTCATCAAACCGCATGATTATTCAGGTCGCCTGTAGCTCTGAGAGGGAAGAGGCCTGCAGAATCTCCCTGGGAGCTTCCCACTGAGGATAGGGACTCCTTGTCTGTTCAGCCCCTGCAGTTTGCCACCTCCAGTCTGCAAGCCCTGCGGCCCAGACAGTGATAAGTGCTGATGAAAGGGTCAGCTTGTGTGTCTGTTTAAACTCACCCAGAAACTAATAATTACTATTTCATAGTCTGTTTCTCAGTTTACACTATGACAGAGTGCCAGGTTCTTTGTCAGAGTTACTTGAAAAGAGCTTTTATTCTCTTCGTGATAAATGGAAAGGTCCTATTAAAAGATTAGAAATTTGGGCTTTTGCTTATTTGAAAAGCAAATCTTGATTTTGAAACAAGTGCTGAACCCTCCCCTTCCCGCGCCCCATGTCTCACGTTGTGTGGGAGCCACGGTGTACGGATTCACCTCCCCTGGGAATGAATGGCATAAAGGAGGAACAGCAGTGTGGTCAACAGACATTGGCCAAGCAGGATGGGAGCGTGAGAGTGCAAATCATTTCTTCAGCTAAAAGGTTAAGCATAAACACAACTGAAAAGTACACTGGTGTGGCAATCGATTTGCGAATAAAAGAGAACAGATAGAGAAGGCCTTGTGGAGGTAAACTGTTATTTTCTGTCCTGGGCTCCTGACACACAGGAGGTATGTTTCAAATGCTTGGTAGCTGAGTGTGTGAAGGGCGCTAGAAGGCAGCACGGTGAGGTGTGAAGAATGTTGAACTGGGGGTTAGAGGAAAAAAAGCTGCAGTTCTAAGTTTTGATACTCCCCAGATCAGCAGGTTCCTTTGCTTTAGCTTCTGTTTCTTCAGCTGTGAAAAAGGAAATTGGGAACAGACCTATCATTCCTCCTTGGGGATCTCAGGATGCCACAGTTGGCCTCATGAGAAGTGGGTGAAATTGTGGGTGTTCCCATGAGGAGAAAATGTGTTACATTGGAGGGTGTAAAGGGAAAATGAACAATCACTTTGCTCATCATGAGCTTCTTGGGAAATTCCCACGTATTAGTTTCTGTCATCACGATCACAACCACCACGTACTAATACCTCCCAGTTGCAGGTTCCGAGAAGTCCCACTGCACTGGACCTCAGGGCTTCATTCAGCAGGTCTGTGCTCCTCTTTGGTGGCTCCAGGGAAGACTTCATTTACTTGCCTTTGTCCAGCTTCTACAGCCACCCACACTTCTTGACTTGGGCTCTTTCCTCCACCTTTAAAGCCAGCACCCTCGATCTCTGTAGCCCTGCTTTCTAAAGTCTGTGACTCTGGGCCCCATGAGAGGGGAGCAGCTCTTTTGCTTTTTTTGAGCTCCTGTGATCAGACTGGGCTTCTGGACAATCTAGCATACATTCCTGGCTTGAGCTCTTTACTTGATCTCACCTGCAGAGTTACTATTAGAATAAGAAGTCTCAGGTTCTGGGGATTCAGATGGAGCTTGTTAGGGGAATCATTCTGCTTCCCGCATCCATACCGAGTAGACTGCCTTGTAGGGGGCAGAAGTGTAGTGGAGAAAGCACTAACCGGGTCTTCTGAGACCTGGAGTATCTTTCTGGGTTTCTGTTGTACACGTGTAAAAAGAGGCAGCTGGATTGGATCAGTGACTGTGAAAGGTGCTGTGCATCAGCATTGATGGGAGGACGCCTTGCGGCACAGTGAGTATGGCTGAGAATCTGCATTTCCAGCAGGTTCTGGTGCTGCTTGGCAGAGGGACCACACTCAGAGGACCTCTGATCTACTCCATCTCTAAGGTACTTTCTCTAAGGTCCTAATAAGCCCTGCAGGGTCTTTCTCCTTTAGATATAATTTAGTAAATTAATCACGCTTTTTAACCAAAAGAAGCAAGCATTATTAGCCAGACAGGGCGGTGCATACCTGTAATCCCAAATACTTGGGAGGCTGAGGCAGGAAGAATGCAAGTTGGAGATCAGCTGGGGCAACTAAGGAAAACTTTGTTTCCAAAGAAACAAAATCAAAAGGAGTGAGGTTGTAGCTCATGGCTTCCTGTTACAGTTCAGTTCCTAGTACTTTAAAAAGGAAAGGAAAAGAACAAAAGCAACAGCAGCAAGTATCATTTCGTTGATGTAATTTGCTGGTGAGTGGCAAGTTTACTTCCTTCCTGCAAAACATGGCAGTGTTCGGTCTGGGTACTGGCTCAGAGTGGGTTGCTTTGGGAGCCCTGCAGGGGCCAGAAATGCAGGTGTGGAGTTAGGAAGGGAACCTGCAGTCAGCCCAGCTCCACAGCTCTGTAAACCGGGGTGGTGACAAGGCAAGCCCTGCTCTGCGGGCTGCTTTTCACGCAGGGACCGTAGCCGTGTCTGGCATGTGGTCCCCTTGGGTGGCATTACTGACACTTTGCATCCAGCCCTTGTGCTAAGCCTGGATTAATGTGGCCAAGGCTCACAGCATTTCTGGAGGCAAGTGCTGCTCCTCCCACACTGGCAGGTTCTGGGAACAAAGGTTCAGGATTTGGCCAAGCAGGGAAACGAGACTGTGGCAGAGTCGCCCAGCAGACAGTCATTTAGGTTTCAGGATATGCACACCTGACCCTTGTTCAGCAGTGCTCCAAATAGTAGGTTCCTCCTGCATTGGTTAGCATACTCCAACTGCAAGTTAGGAGGTAAGTGGGTTTTTTTTAAAGTGTCTTGTACTGTAACAAGTCTGGAGTAGGTGGTTTTGAGGTTGGTTGGTTTACTGCTTAACAGTGTCACAGGTCTGGCTCTCTCCATCTTGTCACTGTGCTTTCCCCAGCAGATTGGCTTTGTCTTTAGGGCTGTCCCCTTGTGATGACAAGATAGTTGCCACATTTGCTGTTGTTTTGCATAGAGGATGAGTGAGAGGATGGCCTGTTCCTTCCCCCTTGTCTCTTCCCTGCAGGCATTCCTTCCAGAAATGCTGGACACACCCTGTGCTAAAAGGCCACCACCAGCTGAGATTAATCCCCTGGGAGGAGAGGGCCTGGCCTGCAGCAAACCCTCTGGACAGCTGAATGTTCAGGCTCCCTAGGGGCTGCCCATTGGCCTCTGACCTTTGACCTCTGACCAGCTGAGGTTGGTTCCTTGGGTTGGTGTTGAGTCATGCACCCTGAAGATGTCATAGCACAGGAGGTGATAAGCTGAGCCTCTGGACCTGCTCTTCACTATCCTTGGTGTACTCCAGGCCAAGTGAGGTTGGCTTTGGTAGCAGGGGTGAGGGGCACGTGGTAAGCATTTACTTTTCATCAGCACTCGAGGGCTTTTGAGAGGTGGGCCGGGTTCTTGTAGGACTTGTCTTCTGCCTTGTCATGTGTCTGTTTTCTACTCTGACCAGAAACAAGGTACTTCCCTCTGGTGTATCAGACTTCTGATCCGTAAGGAGGGATGCTTCACGCGTTCATGCGATGAGGGAATTCATGCCTGTCCGTCATCTGTCCTGGTACAGGGCGAGCGTGCAGGCTCCTATGGCTGGCATCAGTGCATCAACTCGGTCAGCGCTCAGGGCCTGACCAGCTCTCTAGTGTGAGCATGTAGGGGACTTCTTACTTCATCTTTCACAGAAGCAGCAACTGGTGTCTGTGTGTCCTGGTTGGCTTCCCCGGTGTGCCAAAGCCACCTGAAGGATCTGCTTCCTTCCTCCGCTGGCCCTCGTGTGGTTGAATTTTTCAAATACAATCGTGGTTGATACCACACGTACTTCCTATGCTGACAGGGTGAGCACTCACAGCTGCCACATCAGGGGCGATAGAGATGTGCCCCGCTTTGAGAAAACTTGCCTGTATAAGGAGGAGCATTGCCATTGCAGAGTAATCTCACACTTAGCCAGGGATGCATGGCAGCTTTCCTAGTGCATTTAAAATAGGATTCATGTGTAAAAATACCACTTGCATACAGGAGCCCATATTTTCTGCAAAGGGAAGTATACTTGTATTGGCCATTTGGGGTAAGTAGATCAAAATAAGAATAAAATCTTATGAGAACTAGAAACCAAATCCACTTTTATTCTCTGAAAGATTGTCTTTATATATGTATGTTACCTTAACCCCCACTTCCTACCCTAGATTTCCACAGCAAAAAGGAGGTAGATCTTCAGGCAGCTCACAGTGGCAGAAAGGAAATGCAGAGGATGCAACGGCTGGACCCCAGGGACACCAGAGGCAGGGCAGGGTGCAGTGCTGGCTAGCCATGTGCTCACCGTGTGCTGAGGGCCCCCCTCCCCGGCCCTCCCCCTGCCCTCGGCATGTTGTCTGATTTGAGATCATTTGTCAAGTCTGGCCTTAAAATGCTGTGCGGAGCACTCCTGTGGTGTGTCAGGAACTGAGCAGCCCATCCTGCCCCAGGTTCCTCTTCTGCCGCTGTCTGTGATCGGTGGGCTCCGGGCAAGGCCTGTGGGAGTGGGGAGTCTGCATACTGATCTGGCTTCTTCCTGCCTGCCTTCCTTCCTTTCAGAAATGCTCCCACTGCCAGGAGGCTGGCGCCACCCTGGGCTGCTACAACAAAGGCTGCTCCTTCCGCTACCATTACCCGTGTGCCGTCGATGCAGGTAAGTGGGACCACCACCTTTCCCCAGAATGTCCACAGGGCCCAGATGTGCAGTTGACTGTCCCTCTTCATAATTCCTTTGTTCTCTCCTGACCCTCTTCTGTTTATAAATGCTAAAAGAATGCAGAGAGGACAATACAAGGAAGTAAAATTGGGTAACTTCTATATAAGTTTTACATATCTAATTCATGTGTGATTTGCACATTTAAGTGTATAGATAAGTGACTTTTAGTATATTCAGTGAGTCCTATAAGCGTCACCACAGATTTTAGGACATTTGCATTACCCTGTAAAGAAACTCCTATTCATTAGTGGTCACTCACCTTTTTTTTCCTTCTGCCCCTTGGCAATCTGTGATCCAGTTTCTATCTGTGGATTTGCCAGTTCTGGAATGTGTGTGTGTGTGTGTGTGTGTATGTGTGTATTTTTTTTTTTTTTCCCTTTCTTTGAGACTGGGTCTTAAGTCTATGTAGTTCAAGCTAGCCTTGAACTTGCAGTAGTCCTCCTGCTTCAGCCTCCCAAGTGCTGGGATTATAGACATGTACCACCACACCCACCAGCAGGACATATCATAGAAATAGAACCCTGTAATATGTGGCTTTTGTGACTGAATTCTTTCACTTACAGTATTTTTAGGGGTTCATCCATGTTGTAGTACAAATTAGTACTTTATTTTCAATTGCAAGGTGACACTTTATTGTGAAGCATATATTATGATTCATCCATTCATCTGTTGCTGGACACTGGTTGACTGTGGTGAGTAACACCACTACAGCACCTTCATGTATGAGTCTGGGTGTGGACATATGTGGTCAGTTCTCTTAGCTGTATGCTCAAGAAGAGCAATTACTGCGTCACATGATGGCTCCATGTGCAGCCTTTTAAGGGACTGCCAGGCTTTTTCAGAAGTGCTCAGATGTGCCATTTTCCTTCCCTCCACAGTGTACAAGTGTGTAGTATTAGGCTTCTGGTTTCTGAACGTCTTCTCTGTCAGATGTTACTATCTGCTCTGCTGTTGTTACTCTTACAACTGGCCTAGTAGATATGAAATGGTACCTTACTGTGATTTTGTTATTTCCCTAATAGCTATGACATTGTGCATCTTTTCACGTTTACTTGCAATTTGTATACCTTCTTGGAGAAATGCCTACCGGGATCTTTTGGCTATGTTAAATGAAGTTGTGTTTTTATTGCTGAATTTTAAGAATTCTTTGCATTTCTGGATACAGCCTTGCTATCACATATGTGGCTTGCAAATATTTTCTCTGGTTCTGTGACTCTTCACTTTTTTGATGGTGTTTTCCAAAGCACAAAAATTTTAATTTTGATAAAGTCTAATTTATCAGTCATTTTCTTTGTTTTGCATGCTTTTGCTGTCATATTAAAGAAACCATTGCTTAACTCAAAGTTACAAAGATTTACACCAATGTTTTTTCCTAAGAGGTTTAGCTATTACATTTAGGTCTTTCATCTATTTTAATTTTTGTGTTCTATGAATGAGTCCACATTTTCTTTTGTATATGGATATTCATGCTTGTGAGCATCATTTGTAAAAAGTACTGTTCTTTTTTCAGTGAATGATCTTGGCATCTTTGTTGAAAATCAGCTGGCCATTGATGTGTGAACTTATTTCTGCACTGTCTTGATTCTGAAAGCTCTGTAGTTGTGTTTTAAGATCAGCAATATGAATTTCCCAATTGTGGCCCTTTTTCATGTTAACTGTTGTAGGTTGTTTATCATTCAGTATAAACTTTAGGAACAGTTTACCCATTTCTGTTTGAAAAAAAAGGCTGTTGAAATTTTGATAGAAATTTCATTGACTCTGTAGAAAAATTAGCAAATGTTATCATCTTAATAGTTTTATGAGGGCTGGGGATTTAGCTCAGTGGCATAAGTGCCTGCCTGGTAAGCATGAGGTGGTGAGTTCAATTCCCAGTACCCCCACAAAAAAAATAAGTTTTATGTCTTCTACTCCATGATTATAGGATGACTTACAGTTTAGTTCTAACATTTTACACACTGTTTTATAGCTTTTAGAGGATGTGTTTCACACTTTCATTAAATTTAATTCTAAATGTTTTATTTTTAGTGTTGTAATTAGAATGTTTTTCTTAATTTTTCATGGTTCACACTGTATAGAAATATGGATTTTTGTATATTGATCTTGTGTGCTTCAACTTTGCCAAACTTAACTACATAATCCTAACAGTTTATGGTGAATTTCTGTATATAAGATCATAATATCTATGAATAGAGATAGTTTTACTTCCTTCTTGATCTGATGCCTTTTATTTAGTTTTCCTGCCTAATTGCCAGCCTTGGCTAGAACCTCCAATAAAATTTTGGATAGACGTGTTAAGAGCTGGCGTTGTTATCTCGTTCCTGGTTTGGAAAATACGAAATCAGGCATGGTGGTACACACCTGTAACTCAAGCACCTTGAGAGACTAAGGTAGAAGGATCTAAGTTTGAGATCAGCCTGGGCCACTAAGAGGAATCCTGTCTAAAAATAAAAGGCTTGAGGATGTAATTCAGTGGCAAGTGTCCCTGGGTTTGCGGTCCGATCTCTGGTACTGCCTGTAATGGCAAAAATGAATAAATGGATGTGTGTGTGTGTGTGTGTGTGTGTGTAATGTAGCTGTGTATAAGTGTTCTTGATACATCGGAGGGAGTGCCAAGCTAGTGCTAGTCTGATGAGTGTTTTAACCGCAAAGGGCTATGTGTGAAATAGGAAAAACCACCCTGTGTGCTCGTCATGTGTCCCACGCTGCTTTTCTCCAAACTTCCAGCAATCTTCTGAGGCACACTCCCTGTGGTATCTCACAGTTGAACTCAATTTTGACGCTACACAGAGTTAGTGCAGATCACACAGGGTAAGGGCTCAGTCCCACACTGCCCCCCACTTCAGACAGCAGCCTCAAGTCCCAGGTTGTGACCTGTGCCTCTGAATGACCTGCCGTTTTTATGGTTTCCAGGACTCCCTCCTCAGGTTTCAATAATGTGCTTGAGCCACTCGAAGAACCCCAGGAAGCATTTACTTATGTTTAGCCATTTATTAGAAAGGGACAGATGAAGAGGCAGGTGGAAGAGGCGCATAGGGGTGTGGGAGGGACTCAGCTGCCGTGCCTGCCCTTGCAGGTGCACCACCCTCGGGCACCTCCACATGTGCAGCAGCTGGACGCTCCCTGAACTCTTGTAGTGCAAGGGTTTTCCGGGAAGGGTGTTCAGGAGGGTTCATCACAGGGGCAGGATTGATGATTGACTCAGTCTGTAGCGCTGCACCTCTGTTGCCTGCTTAGAACTGAAGGTGTTCCCACACTGAGGAAATTCCGAGGGGTTGAGAGCTGTGGGTCAGGAACCCAGGATTCTCCTGGTGTCCCTACTTCAGTGAGTGAGAAGGGTTTGTGTCACAAGGACCGCAGCATCCCTTGTGTTGAGATGGAGCAGATGGTTTGTGGTGCAGGGCAATGGGTGCTGCAAGAGAAAAAGCTCCTGTGCCATCCAGTGAGCCTTGCACAGGCTCTAGTTCTGGCTGAGCGTTGCACCCTGGGACAGACCGCCTCTTCCCCTAGCCTTCGGTCTCTTCAGGGACTGTTCCCTCCCGACTGTGTGCTGACCATCAGCCAGCCAGTCCTCATGCCTCACAGTCAGGTTGGGGGAAGAATAAAATCCGAACAGAGATGAGAATGCAACGAGGAGTGTGTGATCTGTGGTCTCTGAGTGCTCCCCAAGCCGAGGGGGGTGTGGGGCTGCCATGGAGGCTGCTGCACTGCTGCTGGGAAGCGGGCTTTGGCAGGGGAGAGGTGAAAGAGCGGGGCTGATACCATCCCCGGTACAGGTGCAGGCATAAAGCCATGGCAGCCCCCCCACCCTTTTTTTTTGGTACTGGGGATCGAACTCATGACCTTGTACCTGCCAGGGAAGCGCCTATGCCACTGAGCTAAATCCACAGCACCAGGAATTTTCTTTTAAACCTAGATTTAAGTGGCCATGCATATGTGACTTTCACTGGACAGTATACTCTGCTGATACCCACAGTACTCTTCGAGAGGGCAAGGAAGGCTGTGGGGACATTATGCCCCTCCCCAGCAGCTGAAGCCAGCAAGGATTCTCTTGTTAGCTGTGGGTTAGTCAGCAAGTGACACTTGTCCCTCTGTGTTCCGGCCTGTCATGTGTGCCTGCCCAGTTGAGCTGGTAACACTTCTGTGTAAGAGAAAGAACTTGGTGGCCAAGTATGGAGCGAAAGCCTTAGTGCCGCGGGGGCTGCTGTTCTCTGCCTCTTAGTGGGACCAGGGAAGTAGCTCATGAGGACCATGTCACAGGCCTTCTGGTCCTGATGTGACCCAAGGCTCAAGGACTCAGAGGCCTGCACTGCTCGCTGGGGATGGGTGCTTGTGTTTAGTCTGCAGTTTTCTCAGGACTCCTGTCCGGTGTGATGGGTCTTACATCTAGGAAAGGCATCCATTGATTGACTTTCTTTCTAATCATAACCAAGCGAAGTCCCTGGGTATAAGGACCCTCATCTTTTAGTGAGTAAGGAGCGTGTCTTTAAAGAACTGTTGCTATTTCAGGGAAGAGTTTTATTGCTGTGCTGTCTCCATGGAAACAGAATCTTTGTTTCCTGAGGACCTGTGGCTCCTGCACCTTCCCAGTGTCCTCTGCTTGTCCTGGTTTCTGACATCGTTTCGTCACAGGCACAGGGTTTGGCTCCAGGTAGGGTATGCGGTAAAAAGAACATGAGCTTTGACATCTTCAACGGATTTTTAATATATGCAATACAGTGAGCCTCAGCAGTTAAGACAGAAGGGAAAAAGGGCTCTGGTAGCTCAGTAATAATTCTTCCATGCGTGAAGAATCTTGCCTGGAGATTTTTCTTTTACCCCCGTGAGAAAAGACAGTTGGGAATTTCATCACTGCAGCCACCTTCGCAGCATTGTTTGGAAGCTGCCCGTGTGCCGAGACTTTGCTCTTGCAGGAGTGGGTCCCAGTCCCAGATGGGTCCTGTGGAAGCCGAGGGTCTGGCCCTTCCCAGAAAGCGGCGCCTTATTTCCCGCACGTGCTCCGGGTGCCACGGCAGCCATGCACAGATGATGGCAGCTCCGAGGCCGGTGGTAGCTGAGCCCAAGACGGTGTCTGATGCCCAGCAGACCCAAAGGACACCTCAGTTCTCTCAGCTCATCCTTGAGGTTCATTCTCAGCAGGTCTCTGAGGCCGGGCACTCTCTGAAGCTGTTTATGGCGCTTGTTACAAGGAGCTCCGCAGAGGCCAGCCTGCGTGAGGGAGAAATGGGAGTGCCTGCCTGCCTGCCTGTCTGCTGCCTGCCTGCGGGCCGATTGTTGCTATACTTCCTCTGGGTGAGGAGGCAGCCTTGTGAGTCTTTCCCAGCTCGTCTGATGATCTGTGGAGCTGGCTGTTTTGACTTCATTCATGAAAATGCTGACCAGGGCCTCTGCAGCATACGGTAGTCGGGCCTCAAAGAAACCAGATCAGGGGACTGGCTAGCAGGTTGTGTAATAGGCACTGTGTCGCAGATGTCCCACGCAGCCTGTGGAAGAGATTCAGTGCATGCCTCCTGCTCTTTGTGCCTGCCCCGGAAGGCCTGGCTGGAGGCGCCAGAGGCTCCCTGAGCCCTTCCCTCCAGGACTCAGAGCTCCCTGGCTGTGCTTTGGACACCTGCTAGGGAGGAGATGGCAGTTCCTGACCACCTGTGGATCCCAGACGTGCCCTGCACTAGCTCGCAGGTGGCCTGTGAGTGCACGTGCATTCTCTTCCGCTTTAATTCAGGGAGGGCATTTCCTAGGTTTAGGGGTCTTGATCCATGACCCGCCGCAGCTGAGATCGCTGCTGTGGCTGTGTGGGAGCCAAGCCACCCACGCCTTTCCGATATCTCCCGTTACCAGGAGCTCGGCCCCAGCCTGGCTTCGGTAAACCTGTAGCATGGAGCCGCCACGTCCCTCGTGCCACGCTGTTGCTCTGTGGCCTGGCCCAAAGGTTGCCAGAGCAGTACTGCCAGAGCCCAGGTGGGGAGACCGTGCCTCCCTGAGCTCCGGTTGTCTGCCTCCCGCTGTTCCTAAGCACTCCGGCAGATTGGAGCAGCAGGAACCTTGGTCACGCTATGTAACTTGTGGGTTTTAAATTAAAACATTTCATTTACCGCCAGGCTAGTGGCCTGGTGGGGAGGGGCTGGAGGGTAGTGAGGACTGGCTGGGTTCAGGGCACTGGGAGCAGAGGAGGCTGCCGCTCACCCCTGGATAGCAGAGGGCTCTGGAGACAGGGCCTGGTGGACAGGATGAGTGGAATTAGCAACGTGTCTGTTTGGATTCATTCAGCATCCTGGGAACCTGAGAAGTTCTCATTTATAGGCCCCCTTGCTCATTAGTATTTCACTTGAAGTCTCTCGGTACACAGGCTAGTAGGCTGGATCTCAACCTAAACTGGTTAAATTGCAAACTTAACAAGGGTAAGTGCTGCGGCTGCCTCCTGCCGTGGTGCCGGGGAGCATCTGGGAACGTGTGATCAATATTTATTAACATTCTGCCACCACGTCCTGCACCAGTGACCTGGCTGTCGGTCTGCGGGAGCTGTGGTGTGCAGAGTGAACTCATTAATTAGATTTCCTCGTTCTGCTCCGTGACCAGCCTTGTGCCACAGAGCCCCACTCACCTGGAGGCGGATGCTCCTGGCAGGCGTCGCAAGTGCTGTTACTGTATTAAGAGTTGGAGTGTGTCACCCCTTGTGCCACCGCACCCGGTATTAAAAGCACCTCTCTGGATCCTGTTTTCCCCTGAAGCGCTGGGTGTGAACCATGTGACTCGGATCAGGAGTGTCTCCTGTTTCTGCAGGCACTATGGGGTGCAGTGACAGTGGGCCTCTCATCTGGGCCCCTTTCTCAAATTTCTGGGCTCTGTACAGAGAAGCAAAGGTGTCTAGTGTGGGGTTGGCCTAGAACTGAGGACTGTTATGGCATCATCGTTCTGAAATGGTCTCTGATTGTGAAATATATCATCAGAGAAATGCAGAGAAAATAGTCATTTAAGTGACCTGTAATCTTCCTACCCCCAGAACCACTGTTATATTCTGGTAGATTTCCTTCCAATCTTTGTTTAATGCATATAAAATGTTTTAGTGAAATCAGCAATACTTACATGTTTACACATCTTGGTGGTTTAAGCAGTTTGGTATCATGAGGGTCCCCCATACCATTAACTATTTTAAAATGTTAATATCTAAGTCATTGGTTCTGCACTATGACAAGGTACCACAGAGTTTATTGGTGGTGCTAATGTTCTGTTAGAGACCATGGCGTGGGGACCTTTTGCCTCCATGTCTGACACTGTCAGACCTAGACTGCGCAGCACACTTGGGTCTGGCTGTGTCAGGTGGCGTGTGCGGGCCTCATGGACTGTTCCTCTTTGCCTTGCAGATTGTTTGCTACATGAGGAGAACTTCTCGGTGAGGTGCCCCAAGCACAAGGTGAGTGGGAGTGGGAGGAGCCTGCATTCCCCCGAGGCTGGGGGGTGAGGGTGCCTCCCGTGAAGGTGAAAGCCCAGGCTTCGCAAGACCTCACCAGGCTGACCCCACCTGCACCTCGGGCTGCTGGCCTGCTCCTGGCTCCGGAGGGTGGAGAGGCACCTTCCTAAAGACGGGTCTGGGGCCTACACCCTGGGTGGTTCCAGGGAGCTGCAGGCAGTGTGTGTGTTTGTTTCGGAAGGGGCTTTGTGTTCATTCAGAGAAATGAGATTGGACTTGGTGAAATGACTGACTTCCACTCTAGAGTTCACAGGTTGATCTGTTGAGAGGGGTGCTAAGCCTGGTGGGAAGCAGAGGTGTTTTCTGAGATGTGAGGGATTGGGGGAAGAGTTGACTCAGAGCTTTGGATTTGGGGAAATTCAGTCTGTCAGGTTGTAGAGCAGTGGAGGCAGCTGCCCCACCTGCCGTCTGTTTAGGAGATGGTCTCTTAGAAAAGGGGGGCGCCAAGCAGGTGACAGCCTGCTTCTGAGATGCCAATGATGGGGAAGCTGAGAGGGGGGAGCCCCAGAGCAGAGTAGGATGGAGCCTCTGCCACCCATTTCCTGCAGTGGCTACCCCGGCTGGCTAAGGTCACAGTGACACCTGGTGGTCAGTGGCTGCTCACAGACTTCAGTCTCCCAGTGGAGCTAGAAAGTCCTAGAAAGAGCTTACCTGTAGGTCTGTCCTCAGAGCTTCCTGAAAGGTGCTCATGCCTGTCTTTAAAAATTATTTCCAGCCAGGGATTTAGCTCAGTGGCCTAAGCCCCTGCCTGGCAAGCACAAGGTGGTGAGTTCAATCCCTGGTACCAAAAAAACAAAAACATTATTTCCAGAGGTGGGGCATAGGTGTAAGGGTTTCTCTGCATGTTTGCTTCGGGTCAGAATTTGCCCTAGAAACCTTGTCTGGGTGTCTCCTGTGTGTCGTTCAGTACTGACTTTCCCTTTTCTTTGCTTTTCCATGTGCTGTTCCTGTCCTCGCCTCTGCCCTCCCTGACTCCCACACTCCGTCCCTGTGTCCCTCTGTGGGGTTTCCTCGTGGCTTCACCGGCATCAGCCTCCCCTTCCGTGCCCTGTCCCCGCCTTGCAGAACAAGACCTCGAAAGGCAGCCTCAGCACAGAGCAGTCGGAGCGGGGGTGAGGGGGGCAGTGTGCGCGTGGGAATGGAGAGGACAGCAAGCACAGGTGAGTCGGGGCCGCCCGCCCGGCCCGGTAGGTGTCGGCGCCTTGACACCGGCATTTAGTTGCGTGGAGCACTGACAGCAGGTGGATAAAACGGTTTTGTACTCAGCTCCCTGGAACGTCTGTGGGCAGGCGGTGGAGGCTTCACAGCTGTCCTGTGGGGGTTCAGGGTGACTTTTCCCGAAGTCTGCCTTTTGGGGCAGAGCTGCCAAGTGGGCCGCACGGTGGTCCTGAGGGCAGAGTGACCGACATCTCAGACCACATGCACACCCCGACCTGGGCGCCTCTGTGCACACTCAGCTCCTGCCTCTGCCTCCAGGAGAGTTCCAGCCTCAGGTCTTCTCAATTGACTACATTTCTGTAAACTGTTAGGGTATTTTTCTTAGAAAAACAGAAAAGTCTCCAAGTTTCTTACAGAGCTCTTCCATCCCCAGCACCGTGAAGGATTCCTTTTCGAAAAAGTACCAAGGGAAGGAAAATTGTCTGACATTCAGTAGACTTTGGCATCCAATTGAATTTTACTCTTCCGAGTAGAGTGATTGAGCAGCTCCGCTGTGCGTGTGTTGGCGTGTGGTCAGGGCTGTCTGCACAAGCACCGATGGGACGGGATTCCAGGACTGGGGTCCTGGAAGCAGGAGGCTGCACTGCCCTGTGCTTCCTGCTCCCCCCTCCGTGCCGTCCTCAGCCTCTGGGGGATTTCTGTGTGGACTCTGTCCCCAGTGCAGAGACCATGGAGTCTTGGCACATCTCGGTGGACAGGGCCTGCCTTTCTGCGGAATACTAGATGGTAATGGCAGGGGACGTGGGCTCCTCGCAGGATGTGGTGGCTTTCCTCCCCTGGGAAGCTGTTTCTGCAGGAGCTCCCAGCACTGCTCTCGGAGACTCCTGCAGGCTGGAAGCCATGGTGGGCACTTACTTCGGTGCTTTTCCTTGGTCTGCCGGGGATCCGGGTTGTCAGTACGGTGCGCAGAGCAGGGCGGGAAAGGGGATTGGGAGCTGTTTTGTGTGTTGTTGGGTCACAGGAACCAAATGAATAAATGGAGCCCCATGGATTTAAAGTAGGTCATCATCGCGGGCTACTGCACCATCAGCATTGCTGGGCCACCCGCCTGCAGTCCTGCCCCTCAGTCAGCTCCCAGGCACGGCTGTGGTGTGGGTTTTGGTGAGCCGTTTGTGTTGGCCCTTCTCTGTTGTCCTGGGCTGAAGTGTCTGTGCCTGGCCCCCATGGGTGGCACAGGGTGTATTCCCACAGTTTGACCCAGAAGGGCTGTCAGGAAGAGATCCATTTATTGTGTGGTGCTTTTTGGTTTCGACCTGAATTGCGTGCGGCCTGTAGGTCCTGGTACACAGCTCTCAGGGATCTTAGGCATTGTCCCTGGTCATCCTTGGTCCCTTCCACACGATAGGGCCTCAGCTCCTAAATGGGACAATGGTCTGAAGCCTCCCTCCGGCTGGGAGTGTGGCTGGACCGTCACACAGGGAGACCTCAGGCCTGCGGGGTGTGGAGGGGCAGGGGCACTGCATCCCATCTGGTCTGCCTGAAATGCTGTCTTCGTGTGTGGGTCCCAGAAGCAAATTCCTTTTCCTGGTTTCTCGGTTCAGCAGTTGAGGCCCAGGTGGGCCAGAGGGTTGTGTGGGAGTCGAAGTCACCGGGGACAGAAGCACACCCCTCTCCAGGTGTGCATCAGGACTCAGAGCCACCATGACTGGGATCCCAGACAGCAGGGAAGGACCAGTGTGTGCCAGTGGGTCTCCTTCAGCCTGCAGAGTGCTGTGTGGTGGGGGTCAGGCCTCAGCTTCTGTCTAAAGAGGAAAATAATGATGCCAGCCAGGTGAGGATTCGGCCAGGCCTCAGCCAGTGCTGGCCACACAGCTACCGTGCTGGCCTGCAAGTTTTTCACAGCTGTTACTGGAGGGGTCAAGATAGCTGACGGGAGCCAACACCACCCTGTCTTTCAGCATATACCGTAACCTAGGGTCCGGGAGGTGCTGCCTGTGCCACATCCCCATCCTCAGGGCTTAGGTAGCTGACCAGGAAACGTCAGCAAGGAGAGGTCCAGGACAGCGTTCTGAGAACGAGGGAGCAGCATGGTGAACCTTCGGCTGCCCGCTTCATCCTCTCACTGAGGTGGTTCTCTCTGGTTTCATACCCCCTGGGGTCCAGGGGACAGCTTTCCTTCTTGTCAGGTGGTGAACGAGGAGGCCCTACCTTCCTTGCCAGCCACGGTGACCCAGTGGGTGAGGAGCAATGAGCTTCATCTGGGCAGTGCCCTCTGATCACAGGTGCGCACACAGCCCCCTGGCCATCTGCAGATGAAGGAGGGCTCTCTGGACCCTGGTGCCCCCAGCCTGTTTAGAGAAGGCCTGGGGTTGTAGCTTTAGCATCGAGCCCACATCTCTCTGGTCACCCCCAGCACCAGCCTGGTCTTGTGCTGTACCTGGCCACCTGCCCCGCCCGAAGGCCTGCTTCTCTGCAGAGACGTGACCAGGTTCCTTTGAGGTGCTGGTCACAGTGGGAATGAAGGCCAGGTGCTGGCCCTGCCTCTTTGAGTCTCTCCTGCCCCCCACACACACCCACCCCCGCCCAGGGGCCGGGCTGCCTCCTGGGCCTGGAGAGTGCACCTCTGTAGGACTTTAGATGTGCTCTGCGCTCCCTGGTCTCCTGGGCCTCAGCTTCAAGGGCTCACCCTGGGGAGCCCCTCCTTCCGAAGCCCTGTCTAAGTCACCCTCCCTGGCGGCTCTGCAGCCTTCCTAGCATCTGTGCGGTTTCAGGTGCACTCGTTTGACTGGATGCTCTTTGAAAGCCAGAGCCACCTCTGCAGCATTTCGGCCCAGTCCCAGCAAGTTCCCAGTGGCATTGTACCTGTTAGCGGGGTGAGTGTGTCCCAGAGAGGAAGGGTCTCTCTCAACCTGACTGGCCAGGCACTCTGTGCCGATTCAGAATTCGGTTTCCCTCGCTCCTCCCTGTCCTGGAAACTCATGTGTATTGGAGAGCTAAGGAGGCCACCTCGGGTGACCCACAGGCCAGGTGTGTCAAGCGCGAGACAGTGCCAAGGAGCATGGGGTGATTGTGGCCCAAGAGGAAGCCCTGTCCCTGCAGCTCAGCATTTTGATACCTCTGCATCCTCAGCGTGGAGAGCTCACCTGGCCCAGCTGTGCAGTGCCCCGGGCCCAGTCCCACCTCCAATAGCCAGGAGGCTTCGGCACCAGTCTGACCTCTCAGAGCGTCCAGCTTCCTCCTCCTGACTGTGCGGTCAGGTGTCAGTGTGAGCGTGAAATGATGTCTGTGGTACACAGTAAATGCTGAGGGGACTCTCTTCCCTTGCCATACTCGCCAGTTTTTCAGTGTAACTAGAGAAGTCAGGATATCATGTGTTTGGGCCACTCTAATCCACGGCCAGCAGCACACAGAACCAACGGGTCAGGCAGATGCTGGGCACCAGTCTGGATGTGATGACACATACCTGCAATCCCAGCACTCAGGAGGCTGAGGCAGGAGGACCATTGCAAGTTGAAGGCCATCCTGAATTTTATGGTGAGCCTGTCCCAACACCGCCCAAATGCTGGGAACCTAGAAGCACCTCCTTCTGAGATGGGGGCTGTTGCCTGGGCCTCCTGTGAGTAGTGAAGAGGATTAGGGTGCAGGCCCTCCGCCCTGTCCTCCTGGCCACCAGCAGAACCTCACAAGGGAGTGTGGGCGTCTGGCTCCTCACACCCGCAGCTGGCTCTGGTCGTTCTGCTTGTTGCTGAGGTGTCCCCCACTTAGCTTTGTCCTCTGGTTCTTGAGGGTAGGATAAGGGTGACATTCATTGCCACGTCTCCCCCTGCCTCGGGAAAGGCATCGAGACCGTGACAAGTTTCCCTGGGCTGGCTAGTGCAGGGATTACAGTCTAGGGGTTGTGGACTGTGGGACTGGAGCGGGCTCTGGGACCCAGGGTCAAGAGACGCCACTGTGCCGTGTACATTCAGCAGACAGGGCGCCCCACCACTTGCCCATGTTCCTGGGGCCTGGGGCCGCTAGTCTGGAGTTGGTTCTCCACTTGAGTGTGATGACACTATAATGCTATGTGGGAAGCGTCTTCCTGAGTGTTTGTGTTTTCTGCCAAGCAGTTAGGAGCCTCCTCCTAACGCAGGCACAGGCGTGTACATGACTTGTGCGTTCCTAGTTCTCACATGCACACCGGCCTCACTGGTTTCATGGGTTGGTGAGTATTAAGGCAGCGGAACAGGGACAGCCACCTGTCTTTTCCGGAGTTTCATTTGTTGGTGGAGGGCGTCAGAGGGGAGAGAGGAAGAGGCAAGGGACCTCGATGCCTCTGCCAGGACTGCTGTGATTGACAGCAAGAGGGCGGGCGCCGTCGCTCCTGGCTACTGGTCTCACTGTGCCAGGCTGGCTCTTGGGGTGCTATGGTCTCTGTGAGCCCTCTCTGCACAGGGGTGACGCAGGAGGCTTTTTTGGGGCCTGGGAACGGCTGTGCACTCTGTGTGCGCCCTAAGCCCGGGCTGGAGGGAAGAGGAGCGCAGTGGCGGGGGGCGGGGTCCTGAGGACCCCAGAGGATTAACAGGCTCCGGCTCTCACAAGCCCCCAAAAAAGACACCGCTCAGGAAAGCATTGCTTGTGTAAAGAACGGGCTGTATCAGCTAGGGACGGCTGTGAAGTGGCCGTGAGAAGCAGAGGGGTGGGACATGGCCAGAGGCCCCAGTGGCCCCATGCTACCGACTCAGGCCGCTGCTGCCTTACACCGTGTGCCAGGTCGAGTCCTCGGCGGGTTCAGCGTCAGAGTCAATATGTCCCGAACCAGCTTCACACCCTCGGAGGACTCCGGGCTGAGGGCCATCCTGTGCCGCTACGGAGCAGGGGCTGCATGTGGCTGGCGTGCGCAGGGTCCCAGTGCTCAGTGGGGGCCGTTTGTCTTCCAGGTTAGACTGTGGAGATGAGACGTGGTGGCCACTGGCGATGGAATGGAAATGTCGTACCCCGCCCCGCCCCACGTGCCTGCCCAAGCCAGCACTTCCTCCCAACCTTCTCACATCACTCAAACCAGTGACACCACAGGAAAGAGAGACCCAAGATGTTGGAATGGCTGTTTCCATGGACACAATCTCCATAGTGACAATGTGGGGGGAGGGGGGAGGGGCTGATAGGGAAGTGGGGGGAATAAAGGGAGGGATAAAAAAATATATATATATAAATCTATTTTTAGTCTGGAAAGACTTTGTTTAAAGAAAGGTGCGCTATCCCTTTTGATTCTATTTTAAAATTATCTAGTTAACTGCAAATTTGTTCCAGTGACAGTGAAACTTAAATGTGAAATTGAACTGAAAAAAGTCATCTCATAACGGATTGGTGGGGGCTTTGCTCTTCATCCTCTCCCACCAGCTCGGAGAACACTAGACCCGGGATATACAGAGCGTGCGGGCCACACCCAGAGCCACAGCCAGCCCGGCCCGCAGAGCTCTGTCCGCAGCGGGAAGGGTTGGGGACGGGAGTCGGGGCAGCCCAGGTTTCCAGGAGTGTCGGGGGTGATGTCTCAACACAAAAATAAATTTTTTCCTTTCCAGAAACACTATTTATTTATTACTTTTAAAATTTTTATCTTTTGGGGGATAAAATTGGCAGGCATCCCAAGGTCGTGACTGTGTCCCTGGTCACTTGGCTGGGGAGGCCCAAGCACCTACCAGGCGGGCACAGCAGCCGAGTCGAAGGACGGACCCAGCTCTGTCCTCAGCACATTCCAGGCAGCTGCGGCCGGAGCCTGGGCCACAGGGATCCTGGGGTAACAGGGGGCCCAGGCCAGTGCCACAAGAGCGGGCAGTGTGGGTGGGGTGGCGGCACAAGGCACGGGTGCGCTGAGCGACCAGGGACAGCCACCTGCCATTTCTGCTTTTCCTTTCATTTTTATAACAGAAAAGGGGGCTGTCGGGTAAGCAGCCCCAGGCTTCGTGATTCTTTATGTTTTGTTTTGTTTTGTAATTGTATAATTTTTAAATATCTGAGTTTTAAAAAAAAGAAAAAAGTACAAAAAAAATCTTGTTAAGGCCTTAAGAAGGGTTAGTGCATCTTTCAGGGGTCACTCTGCCGTGGGGTAAATAGCTGTTTCACAAACAGTTTTATTTAAAAAAACTAAAAACAAAAAAATCAAAAATAATAAACTTCATTTTAACCTTGTTTCCTTTTTGTTTACTGTACAATGAATGCGTGTCTTCTTTTCCCATTCCAGCGCCCAAAAGGTATGCTTGCTTGTGTTCCAGGAGCCATGCTCTGACCTGGTCCCTTTGGTCCCAGCTTCTCAGGGTTCCAGGTGTCCCTTAGTCTGGTTGGTAGACTTACTTCAAGCACATGAAGAGATGTTTCCAATGGACGTTCATTTTAAAGATTCTTAAAAAGTAGTGCGATATTAAAGGACTTTTTTAGGGAACAGAAATACTGAAAGGACGGTGGCCGGTAGAAGTAAGCAGTTACAGGTGAGCGTGTTTTCTTATCAGTTTGGGGCTGCAGAAATGGCAGATTAATGTCAGTCTAATGGCTGCATCCAGCGGCATGGTCACTTTCGACCTCTGCCTGGGTGGTGGCAAGGTGGACATGCTGCCCACAGCGTGTCCAGCGGGGGCTGCAGGGCAGGACCTGCGCAGACGGGAAGGCTTCCTAGCTGGTTGGCTTCCCATGCTGGTCTTGACTTGGCAGTAACACAGTTAAAATGGAACTGATAGATTTTTAGTGTCAAGGGCTAAACCACAGACTTTGAAAAATATGTTAATCTGGAGAAAAATATTTTCCTGACAGCAAATACTTTTTTGTCACTATGCCTTTTATTCTTTTGTCCCTTTTGATTGGCGGAGGATGTGTGATGACGGCCCCATCTGATGATTGTTCTAGGCCTTTCCTTGAGCCGTGGAGTGGCCCCATTGTCCACTGGGCTTCCTACTTCAGCATCCTGGCTTCTGCAGCAGCTCCTGGAGCTTTTGGAATGGTGTGTGTGTGCGTGCGTGTCTGTGTGTGTGTTGTAACATTTTCTATTTGAGAGCAGCTTTAGGTTCCTAGCAGGCAATGCAGGGTTGTCCTGCACACCTCCTCACTTCCCCTCACATGCTCAAGTGTCAGCACCCTTAGCAGAGGGGTACATGCTTCAGTGCCGACAGATGCACACCATGGCTCTTGGTGGCCCAGCAGGTGCCATTTACTTTAGCGTCTTTCTTGGTGTTGTGTATGGTGTGGCCTGGGATACATTTGTAAGTACACATTCCTACCATGCTAGTCACACAGGATAGTCAGTCTGCCCTACAGTGGCTCTGTCTCCCCCCATTTATCTCTTCGTCTGCCTGCCCCCGGTGACTGCTCATTTTGCCTTTGTAGTTTGGCCTTTTTCAGACTCCTGTAGTTGGAATCATACAGCATGCAGCCTTTTCAGACTGGTTTATTTAGCCATATGCGATGATGGTTCCTTGGTTTACAGAATGTGCATTTCTGCTGGTTTGATAGCTCGTTTCTTTCTACTGACAAACAGTAACTGTCTGGATGCCCTACGGCCTGTCCTTCCACCTGCTGAGGGGCATCTGAGTCGACGCCAGGCTGGGCGATTCTCAGTTGCTGTGCAGGTCTCCAGTTTGTGACAGAGAGCCAGGCATGATGGGTCATGGCCATAATCTCAGCATTCAGGATGCCGAGGCAGAAGGATTGCTGCAAGTTTGAGGGGAGCCTGGCTCCAAATTGAGACCCTGTCTCAAAAAAGCAAAACAAAACAAAATAATAGATAAGTTGTAAAAACAGTGAAGTTTCTCATCTTACTTTGATCTTAAGTGAACGTTTCACTGGTGTTGAGTGTATCCCCATTGTCATACAGCTGATCTCCACAGCTTGTCCATCCTACAGAACTGAACCTGCCTGTTCCTTGTGGGCTTCCCTGGGAGCTGGTCTGGGCTCTGGAGCATGCAGGGCCGTGTTCTCCTGTGCCCCTAGTGCTGGCCTGCAGAACCGCAGCTCAGAAGGCAGCCTGCCTATGGTCCACAGGGGTCAGAAAAGGACACCTGAGGGGCCAAACTCCTTTCTGTCCCCAGGGTGGAGCTGAGGTTTGGGTGTTTCCACCCAGTGGTACAGCGGTGCCTGGCTGGGAGCAGGGTCAAATGCTGGAACTTTCTTTCCCTGACTGCTGGCTGCTTCAGGTTTCTCATTGGCTCCTGAAATGGTCACAGGTGTCCATGTCACACAGGGCACCCTTGGGAGAGGAGCAGGACTTTCTAACCCACTTCCTAGATGCTGTATTGAAGCTGTGACCCCCCACGGCGGTGGCCAGGAGCTCCCCTGTGCAGCACATTCTCCCTGATGGCCTGGGTGGTCCCAGGGTTGGGAGGTGCAGGCTGTGTGTGTTCTAAAGAAGAAGTAGAAGCTTCCATGCAGGCCACAGGTGGGATGTGCTAGTCCAGCAGCGTGGAGCTGTAGCTCCTCGTGTGTTTCGGGTCACAGCACCGACATTGCTGTGACTTAGACCTCATTATGTGACGTCTGCTCTGCCTTGGAACAGAACCACCTGCTTTTAACAACCACAGAAGGAAAGAGAGTTGGAGGTGTGCCCGGCAGTGCCCGGCACCTGAGTGCTAAGGGTCAGGACGTGCAGGCCTCACGGGTGAAGCCTTTCTCCTGGCTGCCTCTTCTGAACTCAAGCCCCCAGCACAACAGGATTCGGCCTGGATTACGGATGCGATTCCCCCTGTTGGCCCTCCCATGATTCTCTGGGGGCCTCAGGAAGGTGCTGCTGGCCAGGCCAGGCCAGGCCAGCAGCCCAGGCGACTTCTGAGAATTCCCCAACGCCTAAGTGGGTCTTCCCCTGCAGGTCAGTTGCATGACTTCAGAGCTGACTGACCCCTGCAGCTGCCTGTCTCCTGTTGGCCCTCCTACGGCACAGGCCAGGGGTGCGTCCATCTCACAGCCAGCCTGCTGTGGCCTGCCCTGGTGATCAGTCCCTCAGCCAGTCACCAGATCTCCATGAAGCAGCCGGGACTTCTACCATGGCGTGTTGGCTCTCAGGCCTTCCTGTGCCTGTGACACCTACCCACTGTGACCCAGCACTAGCCCACTGCCACCATTGTGTTCATCTCCTGTGTAGCTCTCCCGCCACGTGTCCAGCCCTGTGTCCTAGGTATCCTATGGAGGACAGGAAGGGCACAGACCCACAGCTGCTCAAGTCCCGCCCCTTCCCCCTCCCTGCACCCGCTGGCTGCTTTATAAAAGGCGGCGCCTGGTGCAGATGCACTGGCTGTGCTGGAGTGTGCTTCCCGGTCCTAGGTGCCTGGAGTGGTCAGGACTTGCAGTGTGTCCAGAGGTGCCCAGGGGTCTCCATGGGGCTGCTGACCGGGGATGCACTCTTCTCCGTGGCCGTGGTCGTGGCCGTCTTCCTGCTCCTGGTGGACCTGATGCACCAGCGCCAACGCTGGGCTGCTCGGTACCCGCCAGGCCCCATGCCTGTGCCCGGGCTGGGCAACCTACTGCAGGTGGACTTCCAGAACATGGTGTACTCCTTCTACAAGGTAGGTGACCTGGAGGGGGAAGGACACAGTGGCCAGGGTGACATTGCCTCAGCAGATGGGTGAAACCACACAGTGGACAAGGACCTGGTCCTGTAAGAGGAAGCAGGTGGCGAGGGCTAGGTGAGGGCACTGCAGGGCCTGGGGATACTTTGGACTTTGCAAGAAAACAGTGGGAGGACAAAGGCCAGGAGGTGGGATGGCACTTGGCAGTGTGTTTTGGATCCAGCTGGACAGGACAGAAGTGGCGGCCCCAAGTCCCTTCTGACAGTGTCGGGGGAAATCGAGGCCGAGAGAGGTACCGTGACTCCCTTCACCACTGTGGCTATGTGGAGTAGGCTCACTGCTCACATCTGTGGCTTGGGTATCCCCCTGTGTGAACCAGGGTGCTGGTGGGTCCCTACAATTCATGCGTGGTCACGGCTGGGGGACCAGATCCCTAGTGATTTGCAGACTTAAAAGAAGTGACCCCTCCACACAGAGACTCTGTGTCAGCCTCAGAGCACACCTCAGTGGTAGAACACTTGGCTCGCTTGCAAGGGACCCTGCCTGGCCCCAAGTTCCTGGCCCTGCAGAGAATGAAAGGGGCGTCAGATCTCTGCTGTGCTCTGCTCAGTCAGGGTCTCCCGAGGTTTCCACATGACTTTTCCCAGGTTGGCTGGGACTGTGACTAGAGTCTCGTGACCCTTTTACCTGCAGCTGCGGCACCGTTTCGGGGATGTGTTCAGCCTGCAGCTGGCCTGGACACCCGTGGTCGTGCTCAACGGGCCCTCGGCTGTGCACGAGGCGCTGGTGGACCACAGCGAGGACACCTCAGACAGACCACGGATGCCAGTCTACGAGCACATGGGCTTCCAGCCACACAGCCAAGGCAAAGTGTGGTGGGCAGCCGGGACAGGGCTGGTGGCAGTGGATCTAATGGGGCAGTGATGTGGTCCAGGGACACAAAGAAAAGCCCTGAATTCCAGGCTTTGGATGAGAAAAGATGTAGGTGTGTTGGGGGACAGTCTATGTTGAGAGGAATGCAAGAAGAGTGATGGCCCAGAGGGCATGTCCAGAGCACCTGGTCACTCCCATGTCCCTGTCCGCCCCAGGTGTGGTCATGGCACACTACGGACCTGCCTGGTGTGAGCAGCGGCGCTTCTCCTTGTCCACCCTGCGCAACTTTGGCCTGGGGAAGAAGTCCCTGGAGCAGTGGGTGACCAAGGAGGCCGCCTGCCTCTGTGCTGCCTTTGCCTCCCAGGACGGTGGGTGATGGCTCGAGGGGCACCAGGAAAGAATGAGGCAGGAAAGTGACAGAAGGGACGACACCATGATGTGCATCCCTGTTCCCAGGACGCCCCTTTCGCCCCAACGCCCTGCTGAACAAAGCCGTCTGCAACGTGATCGCCTCCCTGGTCTATGGGCGCCGCTTTGAGTACGAGGACCCAGTGCTGGACAGGACACTTGAGCTGCTGCAGGAACTGCTGAAAGAGAGCTCTGGCTTGACAATGCAGGTGCAGGCTCGGGGGAGTCCGGGTGGATCCCCTTCTGTGCTGCTGGGCCTCTTGGGAAGAGAACTGGCTTGCAGGGGAGATAGAACCAAGGGCACCCAGAGAGAGGCACCCCAGCAGGAAAGGGCTGCAGGTGGCAAATGTCACAGCAGTGCGAGAGGTTGCCTGGGCTCTGGGGTCTGGAGAGGCAGGGTCTGCACCTCTGGTGCACGTTGGGAGCCGCAGGTGCTCGTGAGCCTTGGATGTTGCTTCAGGCAGCCAGGGCAGGAGTGAGCGGGCCCCCAGTAGGCCCAGGCAGGCCAGGTTCCTGGGGGCGGCGGGGCCCTGAGCCTGGTCCAGGTGAGTGCCACACAAAGGGAGGACTCGGGTCCCCTCTGTGCCTGTCACAGGTACTGAACGTGTTCCCCTGGCTGCTGCACATCCCGGGCTTAGTTGACAAGTTGTTCCCTGGGCACAAAGCATTCAGTGCCCTCCTTGATGAAATGGTAACGGAGCACAGGACGACCTGGGACCCAGCACAGCCACCCCGAGACCTGACTGACGCCTTCCTGGCCGAAATAGAGAAGGTGAGGGGCAGCTGCTAGAGATGAGGTGGAAGGCTGGGTGCTGGGGGAGCTGCAGACAAGTGAGACGTCAGCCTCTCCCAGGAAGCAGCCGGAGTTATGGGGTACGGATTAGAAGGAAATTTGGGGGCTTCCTCCCGCTATGCCTTGACCTACCTTCTCTGCCCAGCATAGGCCAAGGGGAAGCCTGCGAGCAGCTTCAACCAAGCAAACCTGTGCGCTGTGACAACTGACCTGTTTGCTGCAGGGACGGCGACAACATCCATCACGCTGGCCTGGGCCCTGCTGCTCATGACCCTGCACCCGGATGTGCAGCGTGAGCCCAGCAGGGACTGGGGGTGTGGGAGGGTGTGAGAGGCAAGGCAGTGGCAGGTGCTCAACCAAGTGTGACACAGTGCTGGGGTTCCAAGCACTGGCGTGACCCAGAGTGTCAGAGTGACGCCCTGCTCATCTGGTCACAGTCCTTAACAGAGGGTAGAAGGAGAGATTAGGCCACAGCCCCCCAGGAATGACCCACCATGTGGACGCTTGTCTGTGCAGGCCGTGTGCAAAAGGAGATCGAAGAAGTGATAGGGCAGGGGCGGCGCCCAGAGATGGCAGACCAGGCCCGCATGCCCTTCACCAACGCCGTGATTCACGAGGTGCAGCGCTTTCGACACATTGGCCCATTGGGTACACCCCACATGACGTCCCGGGACACTGAGGTGCAGGGCTTCGTCATCCCCAAGGTAGGCCTGGGGCCCTCCTTCCCCAGCATGGCCACTCCTGGGTGAGGCCACTCCCAGATGAGGCCGGGCCGTGCCCAGGCCACCAGATCCTGGATTCCATTGGTGCTGCCAGGTCCTGCCGGGTTGTGTGTGATGCTGAGCACAGACAGGGCCTCTTCCCTGTCCCCACGGAACCCCCCAGGGTGTGAGGATAAACTAAAATAAGCCAGAAAGGTTGGAAGTCCCCCTGTAGGCAGCAGCAGGTGGCAGTGAAGCACCCCTAGGAGTCTCCATGTGGCATTGCCAGGTGAGGAGCTCTGGGGCTCCTCACCTGGTCCACCTCCATGCCGTGCATCTCCCGCCAGGGGACCATGCTCATCACCAACCTGTCTTCCGTGCTAATGGATGAGACCGCCTGGGAGAAGCCCCTCAAATTCCACCCCGCACACTTCCTGGACACCGAGGGCCGCTTTGTGAAGCCCGAGGCCTTCATGCCGTTCTCAGCAGGTGCCTGCTCCTTGTGTTCCCGGTCCCTGTCCTCTTTTCAGGGTGCCTTGGTGGGGAGGTGCCCAGGTCCCAGTCTAACTGAGCCCTGTCCTGACCCACAGGGCCCCGAACATGCCTTGGGGAGCCCCTGGCCCGCATGGAGCTCTTCCTGGTCTTCACTTCGCTGCTGCAGCACTTCAGCTTCTCGGTGCCCGAGGGACAGCCCCTGCCCAGCGACTGTGGGACCTATGGCATTCTGCTGAACCCACTCCCCTACCAGCTCTGTGCTGTGTCCCGCTGAAGGGCCAGGCCACACAGCCAGGCAGGCCCTGGCAGCACTGTGGGATCCAGTGTCGGGGTCCTGGGTGCTGCCTGGCTCTCCGTGTCATCATGGCCATGCTGGGGAAGGGCAGCCCCAGACCTACCTGGGGTATGTGGGGCCCTGCACCTCAGTGTACGGGATGTCATGCGGGGTGTATGTTAGTAAGGAGCGGCGATCGCCAGCATCCGCTCCCAGACCTCTTTCCATCTGTGGCAAGCTCCCGACCTGGCCCCAGCTTGGGACCCGCATGCACAATAAACCAGGCCTGCGGCCAGCACTTGACTGTCGTTAGTCCCTCCCTATCTAGTTTGAATCCTCAGCCACCCCCGAGCCTCTGCCTCATCCACCCTAACGGAAGCTCAGGTGTCCACGAGGCAGTGGTTATTACGATGCTCAGCAGGTGACAGCTCGCCGCATGTCACCCATGGAGACCCAAGACCAGCACTGGGTTTGTGGCAAACCCCAGGCAGTGGCCTGGGCTCCTGGGTGTTGGGTGGGGCCAAGTGTGAATCGGTTTCCTCTGGGAACCAGCCCAGTCCCTGGCAGGCTGACAGATAGCACTGGTGGTTCCAGGCCCCCTCAGGTGCACTGAGTTACCAGAAGGTCTTGCAGAACTAGAAAAGCTGTCACACTCAGTGCTGTGACTTAGGACAGATGACAGTCAGCTGTGGGGCACGGGACGGAGTTTCCTGCAAGGCAAGCTCAAGTGTTCAGTTGTCTGAATACAGTCCTGGGGACGGTCAGTTGTCCCAGCCGCCAGGTGGGACACATGTAGTGGGCCGTGCTCAGGTGCTACTCAGAATCCAGGATTTTCTTGGAGTTCAGTTCCGTGGGTGTGCAGTGCCCACGTGGCTGACATCAGTGACTCAGTCTCCATTGCTGGCCGAGACTGAGGTAGCCCAAGGCCCACCTAGATCACAGCAAGGACAGTCAAAGGACAGTCAAATCCCCCAGTAAATTCTCAGAAATTAGACTTTTTTTTTTAAGTCAGGATGAACTTTCCCAAGCCCTCTGTGGTAACTACTACACAGGCCCGATCACATTTTCATGAGCATCTGTTTCTGCCCTCTCCCCCGTGTCTCTCGCTCGCTGTTTTTGGTGGTCTGTGTTGAAGGCAAGGTCCATGTACGCTCAGCAGGCAGTCTTCAGCTAAGCTCCGCTCCAGGGCCATCACGGCCCCACTGCAGCACCGTGTCATGCGGTGTAAAGTGCGTTCATTAGGGGCTCCACCACCACCGCCCACGCCCAGATCTCGTTTCATCTGATCAGCCTGAAGCTTATTCTCATGCTGTCCTACTTTTCGGACACCAGGGACAGGCTGTGTGAAGACAGCTTTCCCGTGGACAAGGAGTATGGGAATGGTTTCAGGGCGATTCAAGTCCATTATACTCACTTTATTTGTATTATTATTACATTGTAATATGTAAGGAGATAATTACACAGCTCACCATAATCCAGAGTCACTGGGAGCCCTGAGGTAGGTTTCCTCCAGCTGGATGTTCCAATCGGGTGAAGGGACACAGTGACACCTGCAGCATGTTTGTCCAGCTGACTCCATGGTCTCCTTTTGGTGGCTGTCACTTCAGAAATCCCTGCTTCCCTCGGGATGCTGGAAATGGAAGCAGGCTTTAAATGCTTTGAGGGAAGTCTCAGGATATTTAGCTTTAATCCAGAGCCTTTGGAGATTTGAGGTCATCTCAAAGATACTTCTAAGGCAAATGTCATTTGTGATCTCAAGCCCTGATCTAGCATGGACAAAGTCAGTTCATACTGCTTACACACAAATGGGCACAAAGCTGTATCTTTCCTGTTCATAGGTCTTTTGTGGTTGGGAAGTAATGCTCCAAATTTTTTGAAAGATAAGTTAGGCAGCTGTTGTATTCAGGGATTACGAGGAGAACAATGACATACAGGACACAAAAGTTATATTATTTTATGGTCTCCCAGAGTTAAATACAAGAAAGAAAATTCAGCCAAGGGCCTGTATCTCACAGTAGTGTCCTGCATGAGGCCAGCTAAAGACCTAGAGCCCGTGATAATGCCTCCCACGAGTCTAGCTGGCGGCCCAGAACCCTCAACAGCGATTCATGCCAGTCTGTTTTATGAATCTATGCTGGGAAGGCCCAATGAACCATGGTAGAAACTAGAAAGTCTATGCCAGCAGGGTGAAGGATCTGTGCCAATAGGTGGAGTGTTCCAACCTGGAGCCATGAAGTGTGACACTCAACATAAAGACCAGGGCTCGCTCCCGAAAAGTACCACAGCCATCCTCAGTGACAATGAAGTCCTGAGCTCCAACGAGAACGGTCCAGCACATGTCAGGAAGCCAGCTTGACAAGCTTTTCCTGGAGATGCAACAGCACACCCCTTCCCCTCCAGAGCCAGGAAGTGATGCTCAACCTAAGGACCAGAGCTCCTCCAAAATGAACTGCAGCCACTCTCATTGATGATGTCCTGAGCTCCTCTGATGTTGTAACTCATTCTTAGTCACTGAAATGTGCTTCCAGTGTCAACTGATTTTTCTAAAAGAAATCTCTGGAGTAATTTCCTTAACAAAAACTCTGGCTGGTGATCTGCTTTTAGATAGCCATCTCCCTTCTGAATGTAAGAGCAGATGTGTGTGCACTGCATCCGGCTCCTCACAGGGCTGCACAATGTGCGTTAAGGACATGTGCTTTAATGTGGTTGCTAATTTTAGCCACAACGTGTTAAGCTAGGTGAGGTTTCTCAGCTAGCCAGCATTTCTCTGTGGCTGGCACCGTACATGCCCTCACGCTCGAAAGCAACTTCTTTGATGCATATGGTAAAACCTGAAAGCTGTCCAGTCCAATCAGCTGCTTCACCCATGACTATTCTGGCACAAAGTGACCACTTCAGTTTTTGTGATACATCATCGTCATTCAAAGACTGGCAGAGTTCTACAGGTAAAGTGTAATTTGGCAACAAAAATTCACATAATGTATCCTGTTGCACATCCCCCTGAAAAATATACTAGGAAAAAATAACAACAGTATTGCCTTGTTGGCAACATTGGTAGTCTCGTGGAGCTGGGTTTTGTACTCTCAATAGCACTGGTGCCTCTATATTGCTCTGCTGTGACATCCGTGCACCTATTTCTGATGCTGGCTGAAAGAGGAACGTGTTACATCTTGAACAGCAGCTGCTCCAAAAGTTCACCACGGATGTCCTTAGCAGCAGACAGGGCAGCTCTTCGCCACCAGTGCAGGGAACCCTAGCTTCAGTGATGCAGGAGCCACTAGGGATGATGCTGTCAGCGCAGACACATTTGATGAAGTGGGGACCTTCAATACTTGCCTGGATTCTTTGTATTTATTTATTGTTTCTTCTGAAAAACTCCCCAGTGCTGATTTTTAATGCAGAGTGCTTGGTCTCTGTGACACAGTTTTGAAAATTTCATGGTTTCATTAGATAACCAGTGTCTATATATTGTACAAGGTGGGCTGGAGCATGAATCATCTGTTGCAGTGAACTTTTAGTTTAGGTGGAGGCTCTTGCTATTTTCATTTAAATATTTTAAAATATTATTTTTTGAGACGGTCTATGTAGTGCAGCCTGGCCTGGAACTCACTATGCAGCCCTGACTGACCTCAAACTTGTGACAGTTCTCCTGCCTCAGCCTCCCAAGTTGGGATTACAGGCATGTGCCACCATGCCCAGTGGTATTTTCTTTAAAATGCAGCTTTCTTTTTGCTGACAGTCTTAGCGTCTTCCCGAAGCTGTGTTTGGACCTTTCCCCTTTTCAGAGCACTTGACCAGTGACATTTATTTCGTTAGGGTGTTTATGCATTTACCAAAATGGTGTACAGTGTGGAATAGAGGCGCAGATGGATGTAGTAAATAAAATAGTGGCAGGCCATATGTGGGATAAAATAATTGTTGGACTCTCCCACAATGCTTGCCACTAAATGCAGCTGTACACTGAAGTACATCAACTCACCTGCCACTGTAAAGCCTGTGACCAGTTGCGCTTCTTTGCCACTTACTCACTGATAAGGTTTTGATGAGTCTGCAAGTGACTGATTTATTATGGTCTCTGTGCAGTCACATCTCTCTGCTAATGTTAACCTGTATTTGCAGCCACTACTCAATGCTGTCATCATCATCTCAGCTTCACCAGTAATGATCAGGAGCACACAGCCTAGTAGATCTCTTGAACTCATTACTCACAGTAGGGCTTGCACTCCTGCGAGGCTCCAATGCCACAGCTGATTGAACAGTGTGCCGAGCTCAAGTGATAATCTGAGGATTGAGGAGAGCCTAACCTGCAGACAAAGCTTTGCTTGTCTGACTGCCATACACTTGCTGCTTGGTGGCCTGGTTTCTAACACGCTGCATGCTGATGTGATCTGTGGTCCCAGAGACTGGGGACTCCTGCTCAAAACCACTTAGACAGTATATCTCTATCCTTTTCTCCTGTAGTCTCTGGCTATTGCTATTCTACTTGTTTCTATGAACTTAACTAGTATGGGTGTTGTCTTGGTTAACTTTCTCTCATTGCTGAGTAAAAATACCCAACACCCAAAATGAAGGAAGGAAAAGTTTATTTAGCTCACAGTTTGTGGAGGTTTCAGTCCATAATCAGCTGGCTCCAAGGCAGGGTGGCATGGCACCAGGGCAACGCTTCAAGGCAGCAGTCAGAGCAAAAGAGGGCAGAGCAAGCCTGTTTTCCTCCCTTATATTGTACACAGGCCACCACCAGTCCCTCTCCAGGGCCAGTGTTGCACTCACAAAATTTCCTTGTCCTCCTGTTGCACAGGCTGAGGATATTTACAAAGTTAGAACCCTGGCTCCCTGCTCAGTGTCTTGGTTAAACTTCTAAACTGCTCAAGATGACACAATGTACCAACCATAACAGGTGTATTAGTCGGCTTTCCTGTTGCTGGAACAAATTACATCACCCACAGTTTATAGGGTGATAGGGGGTTTATTTTAGCTTCAGTTTTCAGAGGGTTCAGTTGGTGGTTGTCTTCTAGGCCAAAACTTCACTGTGGAATAGGAGACAAGCACCAGGAAGAAAGGAACCAGGAATCAGATAAGTATCCACCTCCATGACCCATCAAAAGGCACCTGGAAGTGTGCTTTATTAATCTCCTATGTGGCTAGCAAGACAATCAATGTGACAAGTTGGCTTAACTGTCACACCCCAAGTCTTCAACTGGATACTCAAATATAGATTCTTAAAGTATACTTCATCTCCAAAGACATATAAAGTCAAAATTTCATCTAATTTGATTTTACTCACCCTAATAATCTGTACACTAGGCTTCCAGCAGTTTCTCAGTTTCTCAAAAGTCCTCCGAGATTTTAGGCAAGCTCTTAGCTGGGAATCTCTACAAAATTCCAATTTGATTTACTTAATCCACAAGTTGAATGGCATGGGGTAAACATTCTCATTTCAAAAGGTAGGAACAGAGAAACAGCAAAGAATGAGATCAAAGCAAAACAAAACAAAAAATCCCATAACTTGTGTCTGTGATCCAGGTGCCATGCTGGTAAGATATGAGTTCCAGGGAATGGTGCAGCCCTACCCCTAAGGCCTTGCAGGTTGTAGCCCACAAGGCTCTTTCTTTGGCAGGCTCTGCTCCCTGCCTGTGGCTTTCCTCAGCAAACATTCCATGTTCCTGGTGTCTCTGATTTCCTGAGGTCATTGCACCTTCAGCTTCATTCCTATAGCTTCATGGGTCCTCTCTCAGGGCAATCATGCCTGGTCTCTCAGCTGTTACTTTGAAATCTGAGTGGAAGCCTCTGTGACCCCACAACTCTTGCAGTATGCATGGTGGAACAACTAGAAGCCTGGCTTTAAGACCCTTTCTGTCTCCTCTCAGCCCGAGGGATCTGGGGGGTTTGGAGGACTTTTTTTCCACAATGAAATCTCTTGGACCTGGGAAAAGCTTTCCATGTGTTCATGCCTGGATTTGGACATAATTGGCCATGGTTTTAGACTCACAAGAGTAGGCAGGATGATCCCAGGGCATACAGGACGTCTCCCAGAGCTGGGCAAGGTCCAAGTAATTCTTTGTGTGGTTGAGGATTTGAATCTCAAATGCCAACTTTGTCTTCTAGTGCTCAGAGGCTTAGACTGGATTGCATAATTTGAGTAGCACTGAGTCCACTTGACACTAGAGGCCAGTTGCCCAGCCAGGACTGTCACATCTCTTAGTTGACTTCATACACAAAACCACAGAAGATGGAGTAACTAGTGACAACAGGACATCCTTGTCAGTATTCATCCTGTGGGTTCTGGCAAGTGGTGCCAGAGGTTTAGAATGCCCCACAGAAGTCCAGGGCAGAGCCATTTCCCTGAGCTTCTTATCAGCAGAAGGCACGACTGGTCTCTTTCCCTGGCAGCCAACTCATGCTGGAGTCCAGGCCCTGTGCAGTGTGGAGTTGCCCCTCAGGCAGCCTGTAATTGGGTGAAGACACTTGCTGGAGTGTAACACAGGGAATCATCCTCTCAGTGACCAGGTCTGGTATG